>JZLH01S0030874.1:0-10179 GCA_001188425.1 Eucidaris tribuloides
AAATTTGTGAAAAATTACAAAATCATAAAGTTGTGATGAATAATTTGCATTGTCTCAGCATATGGTATTTGTGAGAAATATCTACAAAATTGTTCCATCTATGAACACCCCCCCCCCCCACCACCTTTTTTGTAATTTAGAGGATCATGTTTGATTCAGTGGTCTCATGGCACATTTAACTGAGATTAATTGTTGGTTTTAAGATTTAAAAAAATGTGATTTTCAGGAACATGTTTGATTCAATGGTGTCACAGCACAGCAGAAATGGATTGTTGATTTAAAGTGCAAGTTTAGTTTTGGCGATTGTTTTATTTTTTTTTATTTTAAAGGGTACCAACACCCTGAGAAATATATTTGCTATACATATAGAATATATTTGTGCCATACCCTCTGCATAATATTAGCATTTATGATCACTCCGTTTTTTATTTATTGAGGTTTGAATGTGAATTTCAAACTACAAATAAAGTAAAGAAACGACTTGGCACAGACTAGTCGATCACACGATTCTATCAATCGATCGATCGCGCTATCGATATTTTTCTCTGCAAACGTATTGATCGATAACAGTATTGCCGGTTGGCTCAACAGTGGTGCAGGTACGACAGTCCAGGACCAGTATAAAATTCACTGTCGGGCAGGTATAATTTCAGAAATGGCAGATTTTACAGGTCCGACCGGGCCATTAAAAAAGGCCGTTGATTTATCGGAGAAAAGGGAGGCACATATATAATATTCAGCTGAACATTAAGCTGTACAGAAATGTCGGGTGTAATTGTTAAAAAAAAAAAAATCCTGAATTATGTTATGCCGCATGCATGTTGTTGAATATTTTTCAACATAATGACGACTTTAAACATCTAAAACTTTTGAAACGAAGTTGTACTAAAACACACGAGTTATGTTTCCGTTTTGTCATTTACATGCTCATGATGATATGAATTTTGCAATTAATTATTGGGTCAATAGGAATTATGAACTATTGAACAAAAATTGTGATTCAATTTGGATTTTTACCCCGGTATTTTCACTTGCTTAAAATATTTCCTCACAAAGATTTTCTGAATAACAATTATACAAATACGATATACAGTCACTTAGCTTCATATCTTTCTTATCCGAATTTTAACGTGTAGGCTACGGATTGGTTTATATTTTGTGGGTTAAACTGTACTGTTCTTCTCCCTCTGCATGTTTTCATGAACTTGGAAATACGGTATGTCTGCAGTGAAACAATTTGTCTTGATAGGGACGCTGTGTAATGCTAACAGGTATATTTTATCAGAAGACCCGGATCCTTCTTGTGCTATTTTTGCATCAGTATAGCGGCAGGAATGGTATTGTCATTTTATTAGCATCGTGTAGCAACATGTACTGAATAAATTTGAAAGGGTTAAATGTGTAAATTACTTCTCTCATTGAAAGCGGTAATTCAAAGTAAACGTGGGCAAGTCAACAACAAAAGGACGAGCACGCATCGCGGATTATGCTACCAAAGTGGAAAGAGTTCCTTTCAAAGAAAACCTTTGTATACTGAGCCTAACGTGCAAGTAGGACCTATACATCGTCTTCATGTGCAAACCAAAGTGGGAAACGTGTGAAATGATCATTTTCTTCACTGAGACAGCGGTTCAAAATTAACTTCAGAAACTACGGTCATCAACAGAATCGCTTTATCTATCAATTGGAACTTCTTCAAACTAAAGATTCTTTTTTTCAAGAATTTATTGTAAACCATTCCATTTTCTTTATGATGTGGTTGATTAAAAAGCCTAACCTTCGCAAAAAATCGTAAAGTGAAGCAATCTCCCTTCTGTGTGATTCTGTGTTGAAACGTCTCCAAAACAAAATAATATCAATCAGTAAACTGTGAAATAATAGCTAATTTTGTCTTGTATAATGGTCCCTGATTTCCTTTGAAGTGGAATAATTTTGAACATTGCCATGAAAGTTATTTCTTGAACATAATCGATCGGCCTTTAGCCTGGGGAGGGGGGGGGGGAGCGGGGCTCTCAGATTATAGTTGGCGTGTGGCTGTGAACTTCAAACTCATACCCACTATACCTTTTGATAAATAGGCACTATCTGAGGGTTGTTTGTTTGTTTGTTTTTTGGCGAAAAATGGACCCAAGTCTAAGGATTTCGAAAGTTAAATATTATGTTAACCTGTATTGCAATGGCCAAACATTGCTGAATGATACTTCAGATTTAAAGGGACACCATGTTTTAAAGGATCTTTCTTGAAAAGAGTCACTCCTTCCCAGACGGCAATCATCCACGTATACCCAATTACGTGATAGTTTACCATCCCGCCCCCCACCCTCCCCCCCCGGGCCGCTAGAGGCAAGGCTCTCTTTAGACATTATTTTTTTCTGAAAGGGAACAAAATCATTGTCACTTGAACGTTGTAAGAGGAGCAAAAACCAAAACAAATAAAAAAAAAGCCCCGAATCCAATCATGTTTTTTTCCCGCTAAATACAATTATATTGCAAATACTTCCACAATCATGACTTTTGCATAATAATGAAATTATTTCACCACCAGTTTAACACACCCTTCTTTAGTCTACCACCCACTACCCGTCGGCCCGTTTCGCCGGGGCAGCATGCAGCGCTCATCAGCTGCACAAGGCAAGCGTGCGGGATGACAGTTACACTCGCACCGCAATTAAACACCAAGTTTGATCGACTTTCCTCAAAATAATAATCCATATACCTCCGGATTGTGGCATTCAGATTACAAGGATCATACAATAATTTTTGGTCATGCTAAAATTGTGTCATATCTTTATTTTATTTCTTGACACAGAGGCCTCTTTTTCGTCCATTTATGATCACCTTGTTTGCCTAAGCTTCACAGCCGATTTGAGCGTGCAAGTGAAACGCGAGTTTCTCAAGTGCGAACGTACAATCTACTAGTATTTGGCGGACTCTTAGCCCTTGAAACGGTCCTGTTGGCGACCTGACGTCTCACACGTTGCAATTTTTTTTGCAGTTAAAAGATAGCTAGACTGGTTGAAAGTGTGCAACGTTTCTCCCACTGTGAACTGGCAAACTAACGCGACACGGGGACCTGTGTGCCGTAAACGCAGTGCAATATACATGTACAGTAACGTACGATGATCGGTCTGACCAATCGACCTGAACTCCGATAGTTTTTGCAAAAACGTACGCGTATAGCCAGAACGCGCACGCATATAAACCGGCGTTTACGGAACTGAACTTATGCGCGCGGAACTGAGATCCAAAAGTTATGATCTGATTTATCAAGATATGTATCACTTCACGAGCTATGACAAATGAAGAGTGGTTATTTGTTGTGTTTTCTAGCTGTGTACAAATTTGATTTTTAGGGTGTTGGTACCCTTTAAAGCTTTATGCCCAAAGGTCATATCACATCAATAACAGATTCTGAATGTCTCTCATTTTTTTAAATCAATTAATGAAAATCACGAGGGGGACCCCAGAAATTTTCAATTATATTTTACAGTATAGCATCCAAAGCATTAATAAGGTGTTAAGGTTATCTGAATTATACCTCAGCAGAAAGATCGGACTCTGACTCTAAACTTAATGTGCTTTAAAGTAAAATTATAATGTTTGACAATCACTTTTAAGATGATAACCACAAAAATTGGTCTGATTTTAAAACTCATATCATCCATCAAGCACTGACAACTGGAAGGATGATAACGCTTTGTGTATCTGAAAAGCGGGAGTGAAAGGTCAACTATGTAATCAACATATCTCCTGGCCATTGTATGTTGACATATCAGAGATACCTGTTAGGTATCATATCAGCCGCAGTAGATTTATATAAACAAAGGTTTAGATGCCAAGACTACATTGATAAGCTGTCTGCATTGGACGGAATCCTCTCTAGTCTTATCTGTCTTCACGTGTTCATCAGCTGACATGTGCAAAATTAATAAAGACATGATTAAGTGGAATGTGTTTGTGTGTTCATATGCATGTGGGTGTATATGTCATGGACATCTGAGACTGTTGTGAAATAATTATACAGATAATGTATACATGTGTTTCACTTTTATATGTAAGAGGCCTGAGCAATGTACTTACCACACTTTACATCAAGTAAATGTGCAATAGTTGAAGGTACATATATCAGTATTGTATCTAATCATTGTTACTTTACATTTACCATATTATATATTTTTATAGGACTAGATTCCTTATTTGATTGTCAGTGATCTACATGTACATTTCAAATGTAGTTATGAGATGATTATCAATGTTGATGACTGTCGTAATACTTCACAATAGGTAACTGAAAAGAGAAATTATTCAGGTGGGGAAGAGATATTATAACTGGAGTCCTGGTGTAAATAAGATTAGTGTATTTGCTTTACCTACTGTCTTACTTCTTAGGTAGTTTAGCACAGCAGTGCATTTGAATTGAATTAAATTGGAATTTATTGTCCATATATCAGAAATTTGAGTTTCACTGTTTTACAATACAATATTACAATATAAATATTATGATATTACATACAATATAGAATCTAATGTTACAACAGAAAACAAATGGAGAAATTAAATAATTTATAGTAAAATGGCATAGTGAAATGTGCAGTAGCTGTAGTAGTAGTATAGTAGTAGTAGTAGTAGTAGTAGTAGTAGTAGTAGTAGTAGTAGTAGTAGAGGTAATACAAAAGTAGGCCTACAGTCATGAGCAGCAAGCAGTACCACTTAAATCATACTGTTGATAATTTGCAAGGTACTTAGGTATCATTATTGTAGGTTTTCATGCATATAGGACACGCTCGATATCTGTAAGCTATATGTGTAGTCTAGACAGCAGTTTCAGGAATGGGACAGTGTACATGAATATCAACCTCCAGTTTTAGCAGTTGATCTGAAACGTATCGGATATCATGGCTGAAGTTTTGATTTGATTATGGGCCACAAAGTGAAACTGCCAACACAATGTGTAATCTAAAACACATAAAAAACAAAACTGGAAGCAAGTTTTATTTGGAGAAATAACAAATTTTGGAGCAGCGGATTACCCACTTACAGCTGCTGATATCTTTCTGGAGAACTTAGCATTTATTTTTTAAGTTAACTAGGGGTCATCTTGAAATACACTCCCAAAATTTTACCAATGTCATTGTGAATAATTGGAGCACCCTGTTATTGACATGCAGCAAAGGTCAGACGCAGTACGTTACTGGAAGGGTTCTGGAGTAATATGATCTAATCGGCATTGACACGGGAGAGATCCCTTTCATGCCAATAAGAATGCCACAAGTTTCTGTGATAACAACCGAAATGGTGGGAAAAATCCTGGCAAGATCAGATAGATCTCGATTTGGAACTGACGCAGAGAAGCGAAACTGTGAGTGAAAGCCTGTATTTGTGAGTTAAGCGTGGATGAACGATATACGTCCAGCAGCCACCTGTCGGATGCAATTAGGCCGCGCAAGGAGACAAGCTCATAAACACCTGAAACTGATTAACTAGACAGTTATCATTTTTGTTATCATGTAGTAAATGTGTTTTGAGACCAACTGTCTGTTATCCTACATATGTATCTCCATCATTCTGTGACTGGCCTTGCCTTGTAATTAGAAGAAGTTATGTCTGAAAAACATCATCTCACTAACAAACCCCATATATACATGTTAACATACTTGAAAAGTCCTTCTTTTTCCAATTACCTGTCATTTTCCAAGTATGTTCTACTTGCCCAAGTCAATTTTTTTTTAAGAATAGTAGTTGATTGTGAAGATATGAAAAAAAAAATGTATGAGTAGATATTGATTTTATTGAACAAACCTGAAAAAAAAATGCAGATAAAAATTAAGGTAAGAAATTTTAGATTTTTATAAGTTTACGTTAACAACTCTTCTGGTTTATATAGCCTTGTCTATTTTTATACTCAGTGCACATTTCAGAGAAAAGGTGTGTTTTGTTTTTTGTATTGTATTGGCATTGTTCATCCTTTTTTTACATCAGATGATGATGATGGTCATTAAAACAAATTCACAAAGTGGAAATTGAAATCTTACACACAAGTGAAAGTAAAATAAGGAGGTGACGTGTGAATTGGCATTTAACCTTCCACAGTCTCAGTGAACCAATAATTAAAAGGGGGAAAAAATAAATAAATGAAATCAAATTCATAATACCTCCCTCCGCCAACTGAAAAAAACCATCCAACTAAAATACACATGGGTCTTCAATATACAAATCATACTACATGTAAGTAACTGTTGTATGTAGGGGGCCCTTGATTTTCTTAATTGTATGCACTCCTCATTGAATGAGCACTTATGGTTGCTTCTACAGGTTGCAACAAAAATAAAACGAACTGGATACCTTTCAATTGATTGGGCCTTCAAGGGTCAAAGAATTTGGGACATTAATTTCCCTTACTAACTTACCAAACTGGTCTCCGTTCTGTTTTCCATTCTCCACCACAGGCACACCGCCATCTGCATCAACACCAACGTCGCCATGGTAATCGATAAATCCTCCACCTCCTCCCGCCATCATGACATCATCGTAGTGCCCGTTGGCCGATACCTCCTCCTCCTCCTCTTCTTCCCTCATCTCCATCTTGCTTCCCTCCATCTCCATCTTGCTCCCCTCCATGTACTCCTTCTCGTTGCTGTTCACCTCGTAAGACGCGGAGTAGGCATCCTTGGGAAGCACCCCGGTCTCCGCTGGAAGCACTCCGGTCTCGGCTGGATTTTCCATCTGGCCGGTGAAGTGTTTCCAGAAACGTCGTCGTCCACTGCTACCCCGATGTCTGCAAAAATAATCAGGGTATTCATGCATGATAACAAGTCAGAAATGCATATGAGGATACTAATTATGGTAATTGTCATTCCTCTGCTCATCCACTAATTTGTAAAACTAGGAGATGGTTTATTCAGTGAACAACAGACTGTTTTAATAAATTATGGCATAAGAGTAACGTTGCTAATGTATCATACTGTCACAGCAAGAAAGTCTACAAAACAATGATAAGCTAACTTAAGTCACATTCAAAAGGTGCTATTTCAGTTGTTTATTATTATTATTATTATTATTATCATTATTCAGTGTAATTAATGTACAAATGTTGCCACATAGTGATTTAAATTAATCTAACTCATTAATTTCAACTGTCAATCACTCTATATTGGTAATCTGATATGATTTGATTACACATTATCTGGAGCATCAAAACACATTATGAGTTAATCACCAATTATGTTGTAATTACAATGTGACACTTGAGATGGCAAATAGAGCACAGTAACAACATACAGTAGGACAAACTTGAGATTTAATAATTCTGGTAGTAATTCATCTATCTCATGGGGACTTGTCACCTTTTCTCAAGAAGACCACTATCCCCATGCATTGTCAATTGTAGTAACAACTTTTTTGCGGCAATTGACAATTAATCATTTGACCTTTTAAATTGTGTATCGACTGTATCGACTTAAGGGAGAAGGCACCGGCAACTAACGAGGCATAGTTAGAAATAAAGAGGCATGAGTAGTATGTCGGGAATTATGGTATATGAGTGATAAAGACAGCCTAAATAAGGTACTGTGTGACACTCACACTCAGCCTAAGGCCTATAAATTAGTTAATTGTGTTATTTTATGTACTTTGCAAGCTTGTCTTAGATTAAACTTGCAGTAACCAGTCATAGTGGGAAGGCAGCTTATCGATTCAAACAGTGCATACATTACATGCGGCTGTGACTAACACACGTTCGGGTTGGCATGCTCGGTCATCGCTTGGTCAGTTTCCAGCAATGTGTACGCTGCGATCTGCATTGGTTGGCAAGAACTCATAATTTTTCTCTAATTATTGCCTGTTAGTTTGCCGGCTGCATTTCTCCCTTTAAGCCAACATTTACTGCAGTTAAAAAAATGTAAGCTACATAATCATCCATGCTCCAAGTGTCTTTGATAAGGTCTAAAAATGAAGCCCTGAAAAAAATTATATTTCAAAATGATGATTTAGTGCTTTAAAAAAGTGAAAATCTACAAGCATTCAAATTGACCAGATTCACCTGCCCATTTCCTCCCATAGACTTACTGTGTGCAGATCTAGGCTATTTTATCATCCACTGGAGTAGAAATTGTTTATTCATGCATACGTTGCTATTGGGAGCATAACTTTCCAAACTTTTTTATTCTAGGGTGTTTATTTATCCATTTGAACACTACTATGTAGCTCAGATATCAAAGTTTCACTTTTTTTTTTTAGATTGAAGCTCCACAATGATAGCCTATCACTTTAAATCACATATTTTTGTTTGTGTACACAGATCACAATATGGAGATTCCTAGTAAAATGCATAAATATATTTTTTTTTTTATAATAGGGTTAAACCTTAAAACAAATATAAAATATGGTGGTAGAACTACACCTTTCTGTGTGTTTTTGTAGTCAGACAATTTTAACCCCTTGGGGACGACGGGCTTGTACAGAAGCCCAGCACATGGCACATTCAGAGATGAATGGCTAAAACAAAACCAAAGAAAATATGCTAACCTTTTCGCTCAAATTAAGGCTGTATTGCCTAGAAATGGCTATATCCAATTAAGTAGATATTATGACCCATGTAGATGAAGAAAATTGTTTTTTGATGTGAGGCGTACTGGGCTTCTATACAAGCCCGTCGTCCCAGAAGGGTTAAAAGCAAATGAAATAAAAGAGCAAAATAAATAAAAATAAACACAGAAATACTTTTGGCACAAACATGGGTTTTCCTAGGCTGAAATGAATTCTTAAGATGTTTTCAGAGTCTGTTGACAAATGTGGCATATTGGTGCAATTAGATCAATGTAGTGTGTACAAATACGTGTATGTTACTCTTTGGTAGCAATGAATAACATCACAGATGATTTATAGGTCATTTTTTTATGGTGTCACTAAAAAGAGATGACAAAATAACAAATTGACAAGGATGCTGGTATTGACTTGTAATAAATTTGGGGAATCCTAGTCATTTGGGGTTAGTATGTTGTTGAGGAAATTTCAAATTTTTGTCCCTGCATTGACTTATGGCTATCTCACAAGCTAAATGGATAATACCAAGCCCATTGGGTTTTATAGGGCCAGTGTAGAACATTTCAGTAGTCTCTGAGGGGTAATATATAAAATACTGTGATGTTGTTATTTTTTTGAATCATGCATACTAGAAAATTAATTTACCACACAATGTGATCAAAGATTTATTTTAAAAGATATTTCCATATTGTTTGATATTATGGTGAAACTGCCAAGAATGTACATGAAAATGTACATACATTTTACATATGACCCCGTTTACAGTGAGCGAAAGGCCGGCCTTTCGCCCACTGTAAACGCTCGAAAATCGAAATGCGGGGCCGGCCCGAGGCCGGCCTTTTGTCACTGTAAACGCAAGCGGGCCCAAATGCGGGGCCAAAACCACTCAACCGTAGCGATCAACTGTGCTTCGCATTGTTGTGTATTATAATAAGGTATCGTTGTTTTGATCTATCTATCAATCAATCAATCTCTCTATCTTTCTTTCTTTCTATCTTTCTTTCCATCTATCTATCCATCCTATCTTTTTTTATCTATCTTTCTTTATTTCTATCTCTCTATCTTTCTTTATTTCTATCTCTCTATCTATCTTTCTTTCTATCTTTTTGTTATCTCTCTTTCTTTCCATCTCTCTCTCTATCTTTATATCTATCTTTCTTTCCTTCTATCTTTCTTTTCATCTATCTTTCTATCTATCTTATCTTTCTATCTATGTGTCTTTCTATCTATCTTTCTATAATATCTATATTTCTATCCTACTTTTCTATCTTTCTTTTAATCTATCTTTCTTTATATCAATCTTTCTATCTCTCTCTATCTTTTTATCTATCTTTCTTTCTTTCTATCTTTCTTTTCATCTATCTTTTTATCCATTCTATCTTTCTATCTGTCTTTCTTTCTATCTGCCTTCATAATATCTTTCTTTATCCTTCTATCTTTCTTTTCATTGTCTTTGTATCTGTCTGCCTATCTTTCTTTTCATCGTTCTTTCTTTCTATCAGTCCTTCTATCTATCTTTCTTTCATCTCTCTATCTATCCATCTTTCTATCTACCTGTTTTTCTATGTGTCTATTTATATCTAGATATTGTACGTGTGTGTGTGTGTGTGTGTGTGTGTGTGTGTCTGTCTGTCTGTG
>JZLH01S0030874.1:19381-29384 GCA_001188425.1 Eucidaris tribuloides
TTCATATAATTATGTTAAGTGAAAATAAAAGTCTTCTGATTATTTTCAACACCTTATTATCAACAATTTGTGAAGGTGTATTTGATTTGTATTATTTTTCTTGAGAATACATTCTTGAACCTGTCATTTTGTAATTTCAAGTTAAGATAAACTGTTAACACAATGTAGACAATGGCCTAAATAAAATATCTGCTTAAATTCATATGTAATGATGTTAAACACAAAATACATCCTGATGCAAATTAACAGTAGGAGGAACTGGAGGATACATACCTGTGGATGTAGTGGTCCCTCCTCTTGATGTCCCCAAGGATTATGCCCTGATGATGTATGCCTGAATGAGTCTAAGGTGTTGCCACAGAAATCCAACTGTCAAGAGGATTATATTTAGTATTTTTTCCTTTAAACGCGCTTTTTAGTAGCTGTCTACCAGCTGGATGACTGCTTGGATTAGATTTAATTCCCAAGCCTTTTCAGATTTTGATGTCACCGCTCCAACAGCTACTGAAGCGATTGATGTTTCTTTTATTGCGGTGAGATAATAAACGCCAGTCAAGGGTCTTCTTCTCAACAAACAAACCGACTGGTGTCGACGCCGTCTCACCCAACTCATGCGATCACTGATTCACAACACGAGAGAGAGGCTGGGGAACTCCAAAGGATGTCGCACTGTAGGGGTAACTGCTCCGAACGTGTTCGCGTACATACACAAGCAGCAGCGTCGCATCCCTCACGTCGGCACAGTGAATCAACGCGGCTGGATAATTGGGCAAACCTGGTAAGTTGTTTCTATCCAGTCATGCAACAGTGCAACTGAATGGCCGGGACTCCGCAAGACAGTGTGCCTTGCTCCAGGCACTCGTGAACACGCTTCACAATATACTAATACAATCCATATTCATGCATACAACATCACTTCGCTTTACAAGTGCTATAGCCGGGTATCCGAATCACCTCCACTCATGGAAATGAAAGTAATGGATTATTGATGCGGCGCCATGGGATTGGGTTTTCATTATTTCGTCAGTTAGAGTGACTACAAATCATCTATACAGTGATGTGCCAGTAAATACGTGTTGCATATAATTTATGCTTTGTCCTTGGGTGGTAATTTTGGTGGATTGTATTGTGACAATGCTGCCAAAGTGCAGAGTGTATATAGGTGTACTTATTATGCATGAGTTATTATTATGAGCACACTGGTGATCATAATAATTCTAAATAGACGTGGCTGATAATGATAATGATGATGAAAAGTAATAACGTTTTTATGGTGTATTTTCACCAAATACATTTATAAACATTTAATTTGTAAACATTTATGCTGAAACAAAATTTAAACAGATAACATTTAATTATACGAATATGGAATAATTATACATCTACTGCTACTTAAAGGTATTGGCTAAGCATTAGCACAGTTTAAAAAGATTGAGCCGCATGATTCCCGACGTGTCACGAGAGTAGTCCTTTGATGAGGTCTAGGAAAATGAATGACGGCCTGAAAAAAGGTATTTCGAAACAAAATGATATTTATTGCTTTAAAAAAGTGAAATCTAAGTTGACCAATCCGTTCCCATTTCCTCCATAGACTTTATGTCTGTTACACCAGGTTAATAAATACGTCGCCTCCGAGTTTTTGTTTATTCATGTAAGAGTGAGTGTGTTGTATTCTAGGTGTGTTTATTTTGTCATTTTGAAACAACTACTAGTAGCTCAGATATCAAGTTTGACAATTTTTTTAAATTGATAGCCCCACAATTTTAGCTATCACTTTAATCAGATGTATTTATGAGTATTTTAACAATATGTTTTAAAACCTTTAATGTTTATTGTTAGAGAAATGAAATAGATAAAATACAGAATGAATGCAACTTGTTCACAGCAGATGCATACTGAATTGTTTTCAGGATGAAAGATACCATATTAAATGCTTGCAGCATTTATTATGTATTATTATGATAAAGAATTGTGAACATCTGATATTACGAACATGACGTCGTAAGCACTCATTATATTAAAGCTCATAATTAATAAATAAATATAATAATAAAATAATATAATAGATAATAATAATAATAATATAATAAAATAATAATAATGAATAATATAATAATATAAAATAATAATGATATAATAATAATAATAATAAAATAAGTAATTAAATAATAATAGATATAATAATAATTATAAAATAAATAATAATATGATAATAATAAGAGATTATGATATGATTATACAGGGTGGCAAAAAGTAAATATATCGCTATTTCTTCATCATTTATCGGCAAAATGTTATTTAATTTTTATTTGTAGGTTGAACATTTTCCTTTTTCCAAAAGATGATACCGAAGATTATTGAATTTGAGTAAGGCATTTGCAATTTTTCGATCAGCTTTCTCAGCTTGTCATAACCGACAAACGCGATGACAAAAGGCTGGATGCCCGTCGGTTGTCATAAGGAAACGTATGCAGCTTATGTTCCATTGTCATGGCGGTTTGTCCGGTATGTGCACTGAGACCCTAGAATATTTGAGTTCGATGACGCCACTGTGTTTGAATGGGAAAATTGCGAAATTGGGAGTGCCTTCTAAGAATGGCCGCTAGGAAATCAAAAATAAAGCTACGCAAAATAATGATTTGGATCATGTTATTGAAAAGAATGTTCTAACCTACAACAAATAAAACTTAATGACATTTTCGATATGATATAGAAATTAGCGTGCATTACTCGAGCAATTCTTGGCAACCCTGTATATATTGTACTTCTTACATGGTACTATCGACTATTGCACTCACTAATTCTACTACTTACTACATATTAATAGTATTTGATATAAGAAAGTATATATTTATGATATTTGTCGAAACATTAATTCTTAGTTGCAGGTGTTGGTGCTAGCAATTCATAAGTTATCATCCTATTTTTAGGTGGAGATGTTAAGTGTCACTTCATCGTATCATTATGACAATTTTGCATTTATAAGCTAACAGAAATGTTTGGATGATATATGTAGAGACATAAAGCTACTGTTAAATATTACAAATAGCTCAAAAAGTCAAGATGTACAGCATGCGCCCTTGACCTTGCTGGGGTATTTGCCTCTCATTTTACTGTAATGTACAAAACCCATTATCAACTCCTAGCATGCACAAAAACCCTTTGGCAAAGATCATTTCATTCATAACCAATCTCCACAGTTAGCTTGTTGCTGTTGTGTTGCACAGCCTGAGAGAAGTACTTATCATATAATTAAAGTAGCACAAGGCAAATGTGTATTCTTCCCAGTTGAATGCACTATGCTGCACTTCTGAACTCGGACCATTAATAGATCTAATACCTTTCTTATTGGTTAAAACTCTTCCTCTAATGGAGTAATAAAATTTGACCATTTTTGTGTGATTGTCAGTGCTAGGTGTTGATAATGGCTGAATTTAAGTCCATTAATGCATGTTTATCAGTAGGAGTAGAGTTGATTACTAAATATTTCTGTAGATGTAAAGAATGTTGGTTCATAACCATTTTGCATGGTTATGGAATGATTCTTGGTAAATTGTCTACTTGCAGAAATGACTACCTTCCCCTCCCACACCAATGATGCCCCACCCTGGGACAGTTGATGGTAAAAGAGGTATAGATATATATACATAATAATAATAATTATTATTATTATTATTTCTTTAATAACGATGATGATGACAATGACGATCATGATGATAATAATAATGGTGATAATGACAATATAAATATGAACGTTTATAATGTGCTAGCATTAATCATGAAAGACACTCACAGCATAGCAGAAAAAAAGAACATGGTTCATAAATAAATGATAAAAATAATATATTTGATTAATTTCTGTATAAAAACAACATTCCTCACAAGTTGCAATTGGTTTAAATGAGAATATTCTGATGTTGTGGATAGGGACCCATAAAAAAAAACATGAAAGTTGATGCAAATCTCATCTTTTAAAAATGTATACTGTGTGTGTATAGAACTATGTTATGCAATATATGATTATTAAAGGTATTGGCTAACATTTACCACAGTTAAAAAAATCTGAGCTACATGATTCCCCATGCTACCATTGTCTTTGATAAGGTCTAAAAATGACGCCCTGAAAAAATTGTATTTCAAAATGATTATTTAGTGCTTTAAAAAAGTGAAAATCGTAAGTTGATCGGATTCACCTGCCCATTTTCTCCCACAGACTTACTGTATGTAGACCTACGCTATTTGAACTTGCCCCAAGTTTTAATTGTTTATTCATGCATAACTTGCCATTGGCAGTGTAACTTTCCAAACTTTTTTTATTCTAGGGTGTTTATTTATCCATATGAAGACTACTATGTAGTTCAGATATTTTTTCAATTGAAGCTCCACAATGTTAGCCTATCACTTTAACACAATTGTACTACATGATCAAAGAGAAAGAGAGATAATGTTATTCATATTGTAATATATATCTAATTGGTAAATAGAAGGATAGATAAATTTATTAATTAAATTGAATTTGATAAATTCAGTGATTGGGGATTTGATTGATCTATGTGTAATACACATTGTCTTTAAAATCCTTTCAACGGGATAATATAGTTGGTTTGGAATGAAAACATATATATGTATAACAATACAAAATATTTGAGTATGTTAGTGTATGCTAGCGATACAGATCCTGTCATTCCTGTATCTAGGCATAACCATCATCCATAGTCTCTTCACCTAGTTTCAAGCAAGCAAGATTTGGATACCAGGGTATTCCACTGTACATGGAGGTCGTGCCATCTCGGCAGGAAGGACAGAGTAGATTGCATATTCATATGAGCAGAAATTCTAGCATCACTATTGCCCTCAGCCACAGTCAATATCAATTTGATTATCACATGACAATGTGTGATGGAATACCTGTACCCACATGACAATAGAGTCGTCTGTGACCTTTGACATTTCTCAGTGACCTCAGCATCTGTACAGGTATTTTTCTTTCGTATTCAGCGATTTGCATCAGTCCTCATCTCTGTTACCCAGAGTTCCCCAGTTCCCAAGATGCTTCTCAAGTGATGACGACATGTATTTACACGAGATGTGTTCTCCTGCCCTCTACATACCTCCCTAGACTCATTCACAGATGTTGATTTGATTTTGAACTTCACCAGTTCTTGCATTGACAAATATCCGATGCCTGGAATTATTGTAAAACATGGCAAAAAATCATCCCGATGCACAAATTGTAACAGTGCTTAAAAAGTATCATTTTGACATTATTTTAGAGTGAATGAAATGAGGTCATTTTTACTCCTATTTCATACAGAAGGAATTTTATGAAATTAGGAAGTGGTAAAGTGCAATTATTATTTATATTTTTTGTTTCTTCTTTCTCTCTCTCCCTCTCTGTCTGTTCTCTCTCTTCACAGATACACAAGAGATGAACATCTGATCAAAACTGAGTATGTAAAACGGGTTACTTATATTTTGGTAAATGGATTTTGGTCTGTGTTCTATGGTAACAAGAACAGCAATGTGGGTTGAAAGGTGAATGATAAGCCAGAAACAGACATACAGTCTGATCTCAATTTTTGTAGGAGCCTCTGCTGCATATATTCATATAATGTTTGTATGTGAGTTTATGGGGAAAACAACAAATAAGGTCGACTCTGTAGTATCTAAAATGATTTTTCTTTAGAGGAAATGAGGAAAAATTGTAAATTTAAATTATCCTGTTTAGATTTATTGGCCAAATTGGTGTGATCACACCTCCAAGTGGAGTTAGTCTATCAATATACTATACACAAGAACAAAAAAGCACTCCTGAAATTATACTTATTTCTTAAAATTTTGTATGAAAGCTGTTTTTCTGTTTGTATTCCCCTTTTCATTAAAAAGTTAATGCTTAACCTCCTTTTGTCCCTAAGAAAATTACAAAAAATGACCAGGCCCAAGATCTCATTTTAAAAATCAGGGAATCATGTGATTCGATATATCTAAATAATGGGAACAGTGAACACGAGTAAATGGGTTTGGGAGTGAGACTACAATGTGGGTCCGAGGATCCGGTGCAGGAACTTGTTGCCATGACAACAATTCTTGGGCTTCCCCCTCTCCTGACGCAGGAGGGGAAATTTGATTTTGAGGGATTGGCCCGCGGCCAGGGTTATAGTACTAGAGATGAAGAAGAAAGAAATCAAACTTGTTGTTATTGCAAGTATGACTGTCAGCAATAGATGTTACTGATATGAGGTTTAAGGTATGAGTGAATTAGTGCCGTACAAATTCATAATTTGTCAAATCAATTGAGTGCCTTGTACTGGTGGCATGTCTTGTTTTTCTCACCCCTGGATGCAGGAACAGGGTAAAGGAAGCGAGTTGTAATAAGGGTTCAAGATATGTGTGTTTGAGTGACTCAGTGTTTTTTCCAAGTTTTAATTCCCACTGGATTATATGTTCCTTTCCACCTGCATTGATTGATTCTACTACTGATAGTTTCATTTTCTAGATTGATTCTCCATTTGCTGAATAATCAGTTATCATGTCTCGTAGATGAATTTAATTTGACCTGGGGATGACACCTGTAGGCTTGGAAAATACTATTTAAGCAGGTTGTAAGATGTTTATCAAGAGTTTTTGAAGAGCAAACAAAAGGTCATCAAATCCAAAAATGGGAGGAGGGGGGATTGTAAACAATTGTTCAAGATATATTCTCTGCTTTGTCTTATTTTGTATCACAAATGGCTTAATATATTTAATTTTATAAATTGAGTGCAGAGGTATGAAAAGTAAGTGTTCTATGACAGTTGGGTATGAAATCTGTGATATTTATGATATACTGATGATAAAACATGTTATGATTAAAGGTAAAGTTCACCCTGACGTCAAGTTAGTTTTAATAAAAGCAGAAAAATTAATGAAAGTGTGGTGAAAATCCACCAAAGAACAACAGAGTTATGAAGTTTCAAAGTTTTAATTTTGTGACGTCACATGCGAGCAGCTCCCCATATGTCATGTAATATAAATTCCATATATTGCCATTTTTAATGGTTCATGATAATTGAATGTTGTTTGGTTTTTTTTTCATAAAAGCCTGTATGAAATAATGTTTCTGATAATATTTTGAATGCACAGGTACATTTTTTTTTCAAATTTCTGAGAAAACAGCACTTTTATGGAATTGATATCACATGACATATGGGGAGCTGCTCGCATGTGACGACAGAAATTTTAAAATTTGAAACTTCATAACTCTGTTATTCTTTAGTGGATTTTCACCAAATTTTCATTAATATGTTTCTCTCATTTCTCTGCTTTTATTAAAACACATTTGACGTCGGGCGGTGAATCTTTGACCTTTAAGCTGCAACATTTGATATGATGTGTTTATATTACATCCAAAAATACAAATCTGGGAAATACAAACTACACACCACACCACCCACACACACCAGCACACACCACACCCCAAACCCAACACACACACAACAACACACAACACACTGGAATCAAGTGAACACTAAACATTATGTTGGTTTTGTTCATGAGGTTTCTTTCAGTGTTATGTTAGAGTTGCATATGCATGAGCAAGGTGCAGCTTTCTGGGTCAATCATCTCAGCCCCCTGTACAGGAACTACTCTTGCTGAGTAGGTCAATGACATTGTCTCCAAGGGGATGCATTTCTTTGAGGCCTCTTTGAATCTCAGTTGTTTTTATGTGATCAAATATTCTCAAAAGCCAGAGTGTCGAATTAAGATACCTCACCCCCCCCCCCCTCCCAAAAAAATAGGAAGGAAGAAAAAGGAGAATTGGGGCTGTTGCACAAACACATACAAGCAATTTGATCTGACAAGCAAAGACAAAAACAAAATTGCCTGTTTCTGACTTGTATTTTAGGCCCAGAAAGGGGGGCACAAATAATTCAGCCCCTGCCCTCCCAAAATGCCACTGCAGGACAGTTTACTACAGGTAAACACCCGTTAAAATAATCCTTTACCCCTAAAATCAATATATACTCTCAGTAATGTACCCTAGAATACTGATTCAATAAACTGAAAATATGTATATTACCAGGAAATGGTAGGAAAGGACAAAAAAATTACCCCCTTCCATCTCAACTAATAAATGGATGGACCCACTGCTACACCCCCCCCCCAAAAAAAAAAAATAAGATAAATAAAAAAAATATGCAGTGAAGTAAATAGAAGTGTGTTTTTATTTGTTTGTTGTTTGTGTATAATAAAGTTTGTATTTATGTGTGTGTCTGCAGGCCTACATTATCTTGTATAATATATATGTATATATATATATTTTTTTTTGGGGGGGGAGTGCACATGTATAGAAATATCTACACATATTTTTGTCACTCCTTATTATACTGTTGCCATACAAATAACAAAATGTGTTTGTGTCTGTTTTGTGATGTCACTTATGTAGTTTTTTTTCTCTGTTCCTCCCAGGAATGTATGTAGCATTATTTTCCTGTTCGTGTGTTATCACATGATTAGCAATGTTTGCATGGTTTGAATTCTGTTGGAAATGCAGTTACTCAATAAAAATCTAATTAGATGTCGGCAGTGGCAGCCAGAGTAGGCCTGTGTATTTAACACAAATGATTTGCAAAGATTGTGTGCATTTATAATCAACCATGGATGATATACTTTTGTATTCTGATAAATTAAGATAATAAATTGGTATTTGTAATTACAATAATATGTTACCGTTATTCTCAATTACTATGTGAAATGTACAAAACGTTTAGTAAAGGGGATCAGATACGGCGCATTCACTGAATGCTGATTTTCCAGGAGTGCAAGTTCTATTGCTGAACAAGAGAGGGCACTATTCATACAAAGCCTGAGAGCAAGATTGCACCATGATCCCTTCTGAAAAGGGTACTTTTACCGTGCCTTTTCTTTTTCATTGAAAGAAATTTATGAAAGAAATTTATGAAAGAATTTATTTGAATGGCACATATCAGTAAGTTACACCAAAATAATAAAATAGGTACACGAAGTCTTTAAAGGTATTGGCTAACATTTACCACAGTTAAAAAGATCCTAGCCGCATGATTCCCCATGCTACCAATGTCTTTGATGAGGTCTAAAAATGAAGCCCTGAAAAAATTGTATTTCAAAATGACTATTTAGTGCTTTAAAAAGTGAAAATCGTAAGTTGACCAGATTCACTTGCCCATTTCCTCCCATAGACTTACTGTGTGTACACCTAGGTTAATAAAACTCGCCCCGAGTTTTATTGTTTATTCATGTATAACTTGCCATTGGCAGTGTAACTTTCCAAACTTTTGTATTCTAGGGTATTTATTTGTCCATTTGAACACTACTTTGTAGCTCAGATATCAAAGTTTGACATTTTTTTTAATTGAAGCTCCACAATGTTAGCCTATCACTTTAAAGACGCTATATAACACTGTGGAAGACCCGTTTAAAAATTGTCGAACTTTGCTATCTGACATATCTGACAGCGTTTGAATGAACAAAGAAACACCCTAGAACACAAAAGTTTGGACAGTTATGCTGTTGCTAGTACAATATGTGCAAGTACAAGTTAGCACATTAATTTATTATCAGCCAATAGGAAATTCTGCAACACAGCACTGTATGGGGGAAAGCTGGAATGGTCTCTCAATGAGTTTCACTTTTTAAAATCACTTAATGATTGTTTTAAACTGCAATTTTTTCAGGGCTTCATTTTAGGCCGTATCAGAGACACTCGTAGCCTGGGGAATCATGTAGCTTAGCTTTTTTTAAAACTAGAAACATTGTTATACAATGCCTTTAAAATATATTTGTTTTTATCTTGGTGTTTTATTATATCGACTCGACAGATGCTTGGCTGATTTACAATTTATTTATCTATTAAGTCATTGAAAATATGTCTGCAGTGTGTGTCTTTGAATTATGTGTATGTGTGTGTTTGTGTGTGTGTGTGTGTGTGTGTGTGTGTGTGTGTGTGTGTGTGTGTGTGTGTGTGTGTGTGTGTGTGTGTGTGTGT
>JZLH01S0030876.1:2744-41405 GCA_001188425.1 Eucidaris tribuloides
ACATGTTACCAGAATGTTGTTCTTTCCGTGAGTTTAAATTTTGCTCAAATAGTGAATCGCGATTATGTGTACCGTCGCAA
Organism: Eucidaris tribuloides; assembly: GCA_001188425.1. Lineage (NCBI taxonomy): Eukaryota > Metazoa > Echinodermata > Echinoidea > Cidaroida > Cidaridae > Eucidaris > Eucidaris tribuloides. The sequence continues at coordinate 2,825 of JZLH01S0030876.1, forward strand.
GACCGGCGAAACGCACTGATTGGTTAAACGGCTAACCTCCGCGCGACCTTCGGCTAACGGCTGATCGGACAATTTTGAACGGCGTGCCGTTTGACGTCACAGATTTTTTGAAAAGGCTTCTGAGTCATTTGAAAAAGGATGAAGTTTAACCGTTCAGATTTTCACCAAAGCTCAATATTTTACCCGAAGTCTCTATGAGAGGTGTTTATTTACATGTATATCAATCTTCACATTGAATATGATTTCAGCTGATTTCATTCATTTAGATGTTTTTTGACGTGCAAATGAATAACACAATCTTTAAAGGAAGATTATCTGTTTTATGCATAACAATTAACATCGTGTAAATACACTGGCAAATGAACCTGTAGCAAGGTAGGAGCAAGAAATACAGTTTGATTGGAATGATGGTGACCGTTCGACTTTAATTGGAATTATTGTCTCCTAGAGATAAAAATTCCAAGCATAGAACACACACTAAGCTGGCAGTTGGTTTTGGGGAGCATTTTTCAAATTCTGGGGGATTACTGATCATCAGATTTAGCAGACATGTCCTTCATACATAGCCTAAGGTCACGAGTGACCTTTTGGTGTACTGGGGGAGGGGTGCAAATGAGATTCCCTGCCTTTAAAATTGAGATCAAGACTCAGATATAAGCATTTAAGACAAATTTCTACTCATTTAAAACTGAGATCAAGAATTAAGACCTGTAATCAAAGACCAGGACTTACCCATTCAAGCTTCAGCATCCCCCAATATGTCAGTAATTATTACATTATTATCTGCACCACATATGTTGGAGATGATGATCAATTCCAAATATGTTTTCTATTCTTCAGCTGGATGACTTTGAGAAAGTCTTTTCTCCTTATGATGAGAGACTGGAGGAACATCTCAATAGAGCGTTTGTCGGATCAGAGCGGAACTACGGCCGTGAGATACTTGGAAGCAAACGAATCCCGCGGGAATCTTCCGTCGACCCTAGTACCAGGAAGGCACAGGTGAGTATTATACATCTCAATACTGTTTTTGTTTTCAAGAATTTTTTTGTTCATATTCAGGGTTAATACAATGTTACATAAGTAGTATAATAGTCTTTTCATCACAAATTATTCAAACATCAGCACACACCTCACGTAGAAGGGCGCCAACAGCAAAAACCGCTCCAAGCAAAAAAGCATTGGCTTTCGTTGTAAACATGAAGTCATTGCAACGGTTTGCAATTTAGAGACAAATTACCAACAGCATCCTCTGTCTAGAACACACACCAGTGACCTTCTGCCAGTTACGTGACAATATTACAAACTGTAAACTAAGCATACTGTTTGAGAGGAGTATTTACCTGAGAGTATACCAACTATAGTTCATTAAAGGTTAGTGACATGATTAGGAACACTTGAAAATGCCTCAAGAACCAAATGAGTTGAAATATATACCAACTATACACCAGCTGGAATGTATCTCCCATCTGGAAGGATTTGTATCTAATTTGTTTACTGAAGGAGAATCAAGCATAAACATACTGTATACGCCATATATTTCTCGTCAATATATTTTCGCGATTTTGCTTCAAGACGGGGAATTCGCGAGAGTATATTTTCGCGATTTCATTGTATTTGCATTCACTTTGTACAGGAATTTCACAAAGTGAAAATTTTCGCGTTCATTAAGTCGCGAAATTCGCGAAAATAAAACCACCGCGAAATATTTAGCGTATACAGTAGGAGGTTTTTTTATTCAATTGGGCACAATAAAAATAGGACCCATAGAGAGCCACACAGCAGGTTTGCCTGGCACAAGGGATATTGACATTTATTTTAGAATGAGTCAACGTTTGACTACAAGATTTTCACAGGAGAATCCTTGCATAGTTGAGTTGATTCTAGAGTAGGTAGGTCACATACAATAAGAATACAAATTCACAGCGCTTCCTCACTAAATTTTAGATAGATAGTCTACCAGTTGCAAGATCTGTGGATGAAAGTTTGCTGGAAGCAAATCTTTAACCAAAAAACTTTTTTTTTTTCATTGGGGACAAAATTTATTCTTTCAGGTGAAACTTAGAAAATCAAAATGCCACAAGAAAAGAATCAGTACCTAATGAATATTGATATAATCACAATTTAATCGCAAAGAAATATGCTACCCCAGAAGAAGGGGCATACTATCACACATGAAGTTGAGTTGTTTTACCAGGATACTTGAAATACAAAATGTAACAGTCCAATTCAGTGCAGGAATATTGTTTGTGGCCAATTATAGTGCCAGGTACCATTGTTGGCCGTCTTTTGTTAATAACATATGTTCTACTGATCACATGTAAACATTGACTAAATTGAAGATTTCATATTAGCCAACAATCAATAGGCTCAAGTTTGAACAAAATTTGAAATCTTGTGATAAGATCAGTTTCAAGTCATGTTGTTAAATGCAATATAACTAACTTGTAACCTATGGCCTTAAGTTTATGTGTATTATTTGGTACAGATCTGCAACTACAGCATGTTACAAGTTAAAGAGAATGGTGGAAGATTGATCAAAATTAGATGAAATACATACAAATTATGAAATTTTAATTGATTACAACATTTCAGCATTGAAAAATAATTCCTGTTTTGTAAATTGGAACTCATCAGGAATTGTCCTGTAATGTGAAAACTATCTGGTTGATCTCCCATTTCTTACTTTCACATCCTGTAGGTGAGATTTCACACTCGTCGTTACAAAGAACTGAAGAACTCCCTCAATCAGTCAACGGCCCATGTCCAACAGACCAAGGCAGGCCATGTTCGTGCTCGTCCGACTTCGGCCGACGCACAGCTGGGGGCCCCAGGGACATCACCCATATTTGAAAAGCGTCCTCACACTGTGGCAGAGGTAAGTATTTTCATTTCTTCATTGTTGTTAACCCATTGTAGACGCTCTGATTTTGTTATAATATGCATTCTCCCTAGAACCCAGCTGGGGATATCAGATTCAGATTTAGATTTCAGATTTTATCGTCCAATAAAATGTAAAATCATTTTATTTACACGGATATAGTGAACAAGAAGAATAACATACAAATATGATACTTAATATAATAATACAACTATACACAATTATTCAACTATTAAAGAATTTCGGTATAACAAATTTCCGGTATACCGATATTGCTGAAAAAATATTGTTAAAACTCCGTATACTGGTAGCATGCCGACTCAAGCAAGTGCCCGAGTTGACTCGATGCCATAGGGAATACATGCACAACATCGATGACAATGTGTGGGACTGAAACCATCAGTTAATTGTTGACTGACAGTATGACAGTTTTTTTGAATTGAATTGATTGTTTTTATTTTCCATTCATGATAAAAAACATGTAATATATAAAAACACGATGACAAACAAACTTATAGCACAGTTATAAAATAGCTAATGATAAAATAATGCGGAGAATGGATGGTCTTCACAAGTATAGGTAATTATAATTTGAAGATCCTTCAGAATAGGAAAAAAAAAATATTGACTACAGGTACATAAGCATTACAAATACAGGACACATACACAGTTCACTCAAAGCAGTTCAAATAATTATCTACTCTTTAACACAAAGGTTGTCGCTGCAACAACTGAAAGCTTGCCCCGAGGCTTGCGCTAGGCTTTGCACATAGCAACAAATGTATCAAGTTGGATTCCATGTATTGAAATGTATCATGCAAAGCCGGTAATTGGAATAGCTCTTTTACTAGGACCCAAGCGAAGAACATCCATAAATCTGATAATCTCGTCGACCGGTCTGATTGCGCACATTACACCAAAAAAAAAGGGGGTGGGCGTAGAACATCAGCCTGAATTAAAATATCTATTATCTGATATAATACTTTTCTAGTAAAATATTTCTTCAGCTCGCTTTAAAACTTTTCACACCGACAGGCATTGTTTGATATCAAAAGTAGATATTCACAAATTTAGGTGCTCTGCACATGAAATGTAATAGAATTTGTAAAGATGTCTTCATACTGCACAAGAAAAATCATTTGGCGTCTAGTATTATTAATTATGAATTGACTTATTTTGCGCAAAAATATCATTAATGTTTCTGGTAACATGTTGTTTAATAGGAATGGCATGAAACCAGATGCACTTGATAATGCATAAAGTAAAGATATTGGTAATATAATTCAAATTGTAAAACAAAGGCTTTTGTATGACTGTTCGTATGCGACTTAGAGATGACCGGTACAGCTCTTTCTGTAACAATTGATACGCTCTAATAAAAATTTATACAGGCCACGCACACACACGATATATGATGACAAATACGGAAGGAATTAAAGCAGTTTTGCTATATCGTAGAAAAGGATAGATTTTGGCAAGCAGGTTTTTCAATTTACTCGCTAACCAATGATTTTGAAATTTTAAGCAAAATTTCATTCACGGTGCGGTCTTCCATTTCAAATCATCATCAATACTGACACCTAATAAAAGTAGTTGTTCTAACATTCTGTCAGCATGACAATCATAATATTTTTAAGTTGCTAGTGTCTTTCTTTGTAAGAATTGAAAATCATCATATGCGTTTTTTCGCAATTTAGATTGTACTTATTTGCTTTATCACGTTACTCCATTAGATAATTCGAATTAATTGTGTCACAAACATTTGCTACATCCTATGTTTAAAGAACTAGATTCGGTGATCATCGGCAAAGAGCAAAATGTTCATAATACATGAAATATTTAGGAAGATCTCTTAATAAATATCAAAACAAAAGAGGACCCAAATTTGACACTTGAGGTACTGCGCATGTAACTGTTTCTGTAAAGCATCGATGTTCAGAAAATCAGTGAATTGTGTTTTCTATTGCATCAAATAACTTTGAACAAATCGAAGAATAAAGGCAGCGTAATTCCATAAAAGTGTTAATTTATCTAAGTATTTCATGATTGATAGAATAAACGCTTTTTTTAAGTCTAGAAAAATTCCAATCATTATTCTTGTTTTCTAATTGCTTTGATGATGAATTTAAGCATAAAACGCAGTAGGCATGAGATGATAGAATGTTTGGCTTGAACGCCGAACTGTTTTTGTAAAGAATTCCATGTTTGTTAGATGAGATTGATCTAAACATAAATGCACTTTTCAAATATCTTGAAACCAATGGTAGTAATGAAATAGGCCTGTAGTTGAAAAACACATACTGGGCCCTTTCTTCGTGAATGGTATAACTTTGCTACACTTCAGTTCCTTTCGTACTTGACCTGCTTTTTAAAGCACAAATTAAAAGATTGAATAGAGGGATACCTATTATGTGAATTACTCTTATACTACAGCTGACGTGATTTGGTCATACCCAGGCAGCTTTGCCATCTTTTAAAGCTAGGCTAAATTATATCTCTTTTTTACTTATAGGTTTGAAAAATGCAGTTTGTTAATAGTGCTTTGCATATAAGAATTCTCATGAGTATAAGATCTTGTTTAACAGCACTGCAATCTATTACAACATTGATAAATAATTATTAAAGTTTGCGCAATATCTTCAGGTTTTTCTAATATGCTTACCATCATGTTGAAACACGTTTTTGTTGAAACTTTGAATATTATGTCTTTGTTAATAATCATTAATTGCCATCCATGTTTTGGATATATTGCTTTCAAATTTGGAATTTGCGACAGTAAAATACTTCTTTTGCAGTTTTTAACAGCATTTGTATATGCATTAGAGATTTAATTAACATTCTTTCCGATACTGAGAGGGATTTTTGATAAATTTCTTAGGTGGCAACTATCCTGTTTGGGAACACATTTTTTCACTCAGTACGAGTACCAAGATTTGTTTACGTTTCTTCGATAATAGTTGTTCATGGAAAACACATATTAAACGCGTACGGTATGACTCTATGAATTCTGTGTACAAATATGGGCCGTCCTTACTTCAATTTCATTAAAAGTAACATTATATGCTTGCTAATTGTGCATAAATTATATAAGTAGCATCAGTTTACTTCAATGCTGATTTGATGTTTCACTGCCATGCATGCTGAAACGCAACATTATCAATACATAAAAATAGGGCACGTGATTGCAGATCATATCTTCACCATTATTCCCGAAAAGCGAGCATGTACATTTTCTCATATTGAATAAATGTAATCACAAGTCATAGACCTATCTCTACTTCTAGCTTAGCTCTCTTTATTGCAAAGAAATGATAGGCTATAAAGTGTTCAGAAACTCATTAGCATAAGAATGGTGTTGAGTTTCAATCAATCAACATATAAAATCTCCCGAGCAATATGCATTCTTATGCTTCAGAATTGACAACAGATAATATTTCTTTAATATGATTGAGACTAACATTTGATAGTTGACCAGGTGGTCTATAGCATACACCAATAAGCACATTTCTACGGTTTAAATATTCAGTAACTAAAATTTCGCGATAGCATCATTGAACACCACTAATATCTGGTCGGGCAATGATGTATTCATATCATATCTAATGGCGTAAGAGCTATTTCCTACTCTCCCTTCTTATCGTTTCTTTTCTTTACTTACAATCTATATATGATGAAACTCTTTGGTTATTTCACATTTATTTGGATCTAACCGGAGGTCTCCGTCAAGGCAATGACATTGAAGGAACACTCAAGAATCATCAGCCTGATCACGAGTAACGATAAAAATCTGTTGTGTGCTTTTGGTAGTCGCTGACAAATTTATATGAAAGTAGAAAAGATTTTTAATTCTTACATTTTATAAAAGCTTATGAAGTCAGCTGTCGTAAAATATTTTGAAGTATCATTTCCATATCGTCTTCTACACTCCTGATATCACTCTGCACCACCCTGAATGCTGAGCCTCTTGTCTACTGCAGTGTATGTGATCGCGATTCAAAAAGCTATCTACACCAGTATCCACTGGTGCCATGCAGCGGCCAGCACATATTAAAAGGCTAAAGCTCTGGGCAATGCCACAAATGGCCACATTACCCAAGATAGATCTTTCTACTAGAGTGAGTTTCTCAGTCATTGATTAGAAAGTTAGGAATACATCTATGCTGACTCACGAGTTGAGAAGCATTAAACTACAACGCAGAGTTACTCTTTCCACACTTTGAGCAGGCTGTATGAACATGTAAGCACACAAACACATAATGCCTACGCAATTAACACAAATCACACCACACATTCCACACCGACTCAGCAAGAAAAATCATAAAATTACTTCACCAAAATTAAACTCGTATCAAAATATCGTGTGACTAAAACAATTCAGATCAAAATGTGTATCAAAGTTCATGTGTATATATAGAAAATAACGGTACAAAATTGCAATTCCGGGTCTCTAAAAAGTCAAGAGTTTGTTCAGACAAAACTCTGTTCCAGGGAATATTCATTTTGTAAGAATATTGCACTGGTCTCAAGATGTACATGTGTCACATATGACGCATCATGACAGCTCACAAGCTTCTCAAGTCTTTATGAAAGCGGTCCGCAACCAGTTGGAACGATGTATAGGTTAAAATATTTTTTACAAGAACATAACCAATATCATTGGTAACAAATATCAACAACAATGAATTCTATGACTCGCCAAAATATGGATTATAACGTCTTTACAAAAGAAATTTCCCTCCACATGTCCGCCTTCTTGACATAGGCCCTCAACAGTAACTATCAGGATAGTCAAAAGCCACAAATCTCTCTGTGGCACGCACGAGTCGGCCAGAATTGAGTTGCGTCTTTTGATGGGACATGCGACATGTCTGTGCATATGAAAGCGGTCCGCAACCAGCAAATTCGGCGTGAATATTCACAGAAATATCTCTTTTAGAGGCAATTTATTGTGGAAGGAAAGAATAAATGTAACATGACTTGCAAATGGATGTTGATATTTTGTCGATATATCGAAGAAAATATCGGAGAAAAACAGAATATCAGAAAAAGTTGATATAGCGATATTTTTTCAATGGCTATACCGGCAATACCGACAAATGAAAATATCATTAAAAAATCGATATACCGAAATATCAACTATATCTTGTACTTGGTCAATCAATCAGTCTGTCACCACAGAATTCCTATGTACTAAAATACATACAAACCCACATGCACACACACTCAGTACACACTCACAAATGCACACCAACTGTACACCAGAAACATACAAATGCACAGTTACAAAATGGAAAAATGGGAAATAATTACCTCACTTTTCATACATAATTGTGTGTGTTTATGTGAGTAAATATTGATAAATTAAGATTGTGCCAAATCATTGCTAAAATCATACATTTCTCTTAGTGTTGGTGAACATGGATTATGTTTTTTCATCAATATCACAAAGAATTAATTTCATGTTTTCACCTGTCTCGTTGAGAAATATATTACACACTTTGTAACTTTCTTGTTTTTTTGATGTGTTCATGTTCGCTCACAAGATTTACATTATCTTCAGTGTTATTAGTTCTACAATGTTGTGAGTCATACACATGTACAAAAAAATGTTATTGTGAATGGTCTTGTTTCTAGTGGTAATGATGTTTATCATGTATTTGATCATACTTTTAATGTAAGTAAAGATAAGTTTTTCCTTCATATTCTGTAGTTTTTATTTAAAGTCTACAAGTTTCACACATTCCATTTGATACTAATCTTTTGCATCAACTCTATTTCAAAAGATTTCTTTTATATTATTTTTTGCAAAAAAGGAAACTGCATTTTAACGCCTAATTAGGTGGGGCTATTTTGGCCTATGTTACATGTATACGGGGGTGGGGGTGCGGTGGCGGGAGTCGGTGGCAGATTCTGCCCCTCTGAAATGCTTGGCAGTCAACCGCAGGGATGACACACAAACATTGACCAGCACATCACGCATACAGTGTAATCTACAAAACTGTTTGGTTAATTACCCAGAATTAATTCCATATCAATTTATTACGCTAATGTGTGTGCAGGCGCGGTTCTACGGGGGGGGGGGGGGGGTTTGGGGGTTAAGCCCCCCCCAAAAAATTTTCGAAGGGTAAACAAATTCCGAGCGACCTTTTCGGCAACTGAGTTGATCGTCAACAAAAAAATTGACCTCGAATTTGGAATCGAAAATTTTTTTCAGCGACTTTTCGGCGGCTGGGATGACCGAGAAAAATTTTGGACCTGGTATTTGGAATGAAAATTTTTTCTTCACTACCCTCCCCCCCCCCCGCTGAGCGACTTTTCGGTGGCTGGGAAAAAACTTGGACCTAGGATTTGGCCGCGAATGCCGGAAGCCCCCAGTAGCCCCCTTAAATTTTTCGGTCTAGAACCGCGCCTGTGTGTGTGTAAACTCAGTATTAAGCTCTAAATCATTAAATAAAGCTCCAAAAATGCTATTTTATTTGTGTAGATACTCTCTTTAGTAATCATATCAAATGTACTTGAAAAAGATTAAGGGTTAAAAGAAATGTTCTGTTTTATTTTCTTCTTAGAAAAGAAATTGACAAGAGAAGTCATTCATCATTGATAAAACTAATCTGACACCAATTTTATCTTCATACATTAACTGTTTAACTGAAGATCTATGAGGTATAAATATGAAAGTGATTGCCTTATTTGGGCAACCATGGATACTATTTCATTGCCTCATGTATATTGCTTAGTTACCCCATCCAATGTCATAATTATCAGTTTTCTTTGTTTGATGTAGAGGCATGCTGTATTACTACCGTGTAATGATATTAATGTGTGATCAAGTGAAATGACCTTTCACCTTTCAGTGGAGCAGATACAGTGTGTCTGCATATATTCAAATTGTGATGGCCGGGGGGGGGGGGGGGGGGGGTGAGGGGACACTTGGCTTACAATGTGATACCTATGTGTTGATATTGCAATGTTCTGGCCAGAATCCACGCCATGTAAGCGGCGCAGCCAGGCCAAAATCGGTAGTCAAACTAAGATACAATGCTCTGGAGTGGCCATTTAATGATGTGTTGGTATGAGAAATGGCAAATTTGGGGGTCTCCAGAACAGAAAAAACAAACAAATTTCTGTGCCTTCTGAAATTGTGATGCTCTGGAACTGAAATTTAGGGCTGAAAATGGGGGTCTCAACCATGGCATATAGTTATCACACAATTATACTAAGTGCCCTTTCCCCCGGGAATGTGATACAAGTGCCAAATTTTGCATGGATACTTCTCTTGGATTATCATATGAGAAAAAACACAAGCCATTTGAAATTTTCAAAATTGCAGATCATGGTGTTCATTTGACGGCAAAGTGGCAGCCATTCTAGAATTCTGCATGGTCTGCGGACTTTCAAGAAACTTGGCTCAAAATGAATCTATATGCAAATTTCATGCTTGTATCACAATTTGAATGATTTCTCACTTATCGGCTCCACTATTTTTTCCTACATGTTGTATGTCACTTCACACAGATCCCCACTACTGCACCCCCTTCACCCCACCTCACCTTAACACGCCCCATTTCTGCACAATCACAGACTCAGCAGGTAAGTTGGAGCAGGTCATGCACCATCACACACAAATCTTTTTCAAAATTCTCTAACATTTCTGCCGTTTGATTTTGAATAAAAACAAAATCGTTGAAAATTTGAATATCACTTGATTGTTTGAAGCTCACCCATTGTAGAGCTGCCAGGTGGTACTGATTTTCAGTAATTTCTACTGTAAGTGGTGAAGATTACTGAAGATGCATGAAAAATACTAATTTTATCAAATCAATTTTGTGTAGTTCTACTGCATTTATGTAAGAATAACTGTTTTGACTAAAAATATGGCAAAATTACTGATTTCTAGCTATTATATTACTGAAAGGCATTGATAAAATTTGGCTGCTCTATCTATCGTTTCTCGGATGAGGATTTGCCATTGTATAAAAGTATGGAAAAATCCAGTCATGAATTTCGCTTTTTGTAGTGCATTGTGAATAATTAAATGAAAACATGTAAAATTTATTTTTTTAAATGAAAATAGCATAATTGGAAGCATTCTCATTTTGGTATAACACCATTCTAGAATCAAGTACAGTATTCAGGGTTTCTGCTGTGACTCAAATGCTTAGTCTTTTTAAAATAGTTACCATCGTTATTTCCTGTGACCGGTAAATTTGCCATACAACTTGTATGAGTTCTGTTACTATCAAGGTCATACTGTAATTTAGTGGAGGTATGTTCATGCTTGTTTTTCCTCGAGTTTAAGACAAATTCTGTCAGCTAAGATACAGTCCTACATTCCAGAAAATGTACGATATATTAAATATTTCAATTCATTTGGTTCTTGAGGCATTTTCATGTGCTCTCATACATGCAACTGCCCTTGAATAAATAGCTTGGCAGCTTGTTAAAAGAAATGAAATGATAACAACTATCACTAACAACTTCTGTAACTAGAAAAATAATGCATTCTCAGATACCTGCCGGATTCATTATTAGCAAGTGACACACTCCTTCAATTTAGTATACTGTACTGCATGTATTACAGCTTGTGTTTTACAACAATACAGTCTTTCCACCTATCATTTTCCAATATATGTCTACATGTGAATATGTGTATCTATTATCTGGCAGTGTTTTGGTTTGATATATTGTTTAATATTTTAGTTTATATTTCTGTATTTACCTTTTAATATCATCAGCATTATTTTTGTTTGTTTTCCCCCATTTTCCCCCTTTTTTTTATTGCCATTCAGTCGGAATTAGAATCAATTAGGAATGTGGATCCAAGAATAAAAATGCTTCAAGCCATACATGACAGAAAGAGTGAGTATCATACAATTTCACTGGATTTTAACTAACTGCAACCAGTTGCCACAAAATTAATAATAAGCCATCAAAATTTAAATATCTTGTGTGCTTCAAAATATAAAATATGAGCTCGACAGCTTGGGAATGTACAGAAGCCCAGGTCATTGCACACTCAGAGATGATGGGATTCTATAAAATCTAGAAAATATGATTAACTTTGCAGTCAAACACTGAATAAACCGTAGAGTTATACATGTATTGCCTAATGTTCTCTGTGAGATAAATCACACGTTTTTGACTAGTATAAATGAAGAAAATTTATATTCTGTGTAAATTTTTTATGAGAAAATATGAGTTTACATGTATAAACCGTCATGGTCAACCACATGGAAATCATATTGTCGCTCAATGAATAATAATGAAATATAGAAATATAACTTGTGTATTAGGTAGTCATAATGAAGCCAATTAAACAGCACACATCACATTAATAGACATTCACGAACACTATTCTCAAGATATGCGACGAAAGATCAGTCTCAGAGAAAATAGATTATTTCAGATTGATGTCTAGAGCAATAGATAATACTACTTGTACATGGGACACAAAAGGTTCCATCAGCTGAATGACTTATTAAGTTGGACTGAAGTTTGATACACCTTTGTAACAAGCCCATTCCTTGGTTTATTTTTGTGGGTGTATTGATTTTGAAACTTTAATTGCTATAATATTTCTTAAAGTTATACTCTGTTGATTAAAGGCAAGGTTCACCCTGACGTCAAGTTGGTTTTAATAAAAGCAGAACAATGAGAGAAACATATTAACGAAGGTTTAACGAAAATCCATCAAAGAATAACAGAGTTATGGAATTGTAAAGTTTTAAATTTGTGACGTCACATGCGAGCAGCTCTCCATATGTCATGTGATATAAATTCCATATTGTGCCATTTTCTCAGAAATTTGAACATGATTTTACCTGTGCATTCAATATAATATCAGAAACATTATTTCATACAGGCTTCTATGAAAAAACCCATTCAATTATCATGAACCATTTAAAAAAAATACAATTTATGGAATTTATATTACATGACATATAGGGATCTGCTCGCATATGACGTCACAAAATTGAAACTTTGAAACTTCATAACTCTGTTATTCTTTGGTGGATTTTCGCCAAACTTTCATTACTATGTTTCTCTCATTTTTCTGCTGTTATTTAAACCAACTTGATGTCAGGGTGAACCTTGCCTTTAATATCATACATGCGACTATTTGTCTTGAAAATGTGATTATTTACAATTCAAGAAAAACACATTTCTAAATCATTTCTGAACCTCAAATTTGGACAAATGACTAGATTTTTGACATTAAAAAATACCTGCAAAATAATTAAAGGAAAAATAACAATGTGACTCCTCCTGTCCAATTCTTGTAATTCTTCAGCTTACATATAAACTACCAAATGTGATTTATTGTTCATTTTGTGGCAAAAGGTTGCAAATATTGAATGAGTATACATTATACTATATACACCTATGACTACGACTGTTTAATTGATGTATAACTCCGCTTCACATGGACATACATTACTCATTAATGAATTCATGCATGACCTGTGCATACATAGCATGGTGAATCAATTTTCATTTTCATGCACTAATTCTTCATGCCATGATTTCTGCAAAAATAGCCAGAAGAATGAGAAGGTGGAGTCTTGATAAAGTTAGAGTCGGCTGCCTAGAAGGTGAGAATACAACCTATCACCAGAAGTGGATATTTTCAAGTGTATTTCACAGAATGAGTCTTATTGTGTACATTTCATGGTAATGGGTCTTGGTTCATGTTCTCAGTGTACATGTATGGTTCATGGTTCTTGGTTCTTGGTGTATGGTTCATAGGTCACATATAACCTCCTACATGTATGGCACATTTCAAACTCCTTTTGTATCAACACTTGCAGAGTTTGCAGGCCTTCAACTGCTCCTAATTTTTCAAATTTTCCTATTTTTCTGCTAAAAATCATTATTTTCATTCTTTTTCCTACTTTTTGTAAAAAAAAACCCCTTTGCGATAGATTTAATATTTGTTTTGAGTTGAGTAGTCTTTACAGGTTGTTGCTGAGAGTACTGTAACTACCATCATCACCTGTTTGTGAAGGAAAATTTGTTTACACAAATTTCCACTTTTTTTGCCAATCTTAGATTTGTTTTCCACATATTCCGCATGTTTCCAGTTTCTTTGGGGTTACTGCTCCAAACATATATCCTACTTTCCTCCTACTTTCGTTGATTGAATCCTACTTTTCTCCTACTTTTTGAAGAATTTTGCTCCTAATTTTCTCGTACTTTTTAACCAAGCAGAGTTAGGGACAGTGATTTTCCGTTTCAAGAAAAGGCCTTTTCCGTTTCCAAAAATCTGGAATTCCGTTTCAACTTGTCTGAATAATGGAAATTCCATTTTACCATAGACTTTGTATACATGAAGAAAAATGACAATTCCATTTACATAAAACTTAAAACAAATATTTCTCTCTGTTTTTGTGTTTTTGTGTCAACTTTTTCTAATTTTTGTTCTGAGTTTCATGTTTTTTCCTTTCAAAAAGTAAGAATTTGGAGAAAAAATAGGGCTTTTACCGTGATTTTCCGTTTTGAAAACTCATTTTCCGTTTCAAATTGTGATTTTCCGGGAATTCCGTCGTTTTCCGTTATCGCCGGAAAATCACTGTCCCTACATGAGTTGAAGCCTGTTCATCGGTTTCTTATTGTACATGTATGGTTCATGGGTCACATAACCTTTTATGGCACATTTCAAACTCCTTTCATATCAACACTAGAAAAGATTAATTTGCAAAACAGGCTAAATCCATTTTCCACCAAAAGTGAGTTATTAACATCAATACATTTACCACCTACTTACCTACCAATAGTATGACATTTGAAGCCAAATTCTACAAGCAAGTACAGAATATCTTTCTGTTTTACTTTTATTTTTGTTTTTTCATGATACACATGGTGACATCTGCAAAAGTGTACTCTATATTTGTATTTCACCATGCAAACCGATAAAAAAATTTGTTTTTACATAGGTGCTTGTACAAACTCAGGCAAAAAAATGCATTTTTCTCCAAAGTTGCTAAATGGATTTAACACTTTGCAATCAAATTCTCCACTTATGTCCTTAATTATCATTGAAGCAGTTTCAGAGCAGCACCTCATTGTAGTTTGATGTAAATGAATTTAAACTGTTCCAGCTTATGGAAATAATTTATTCCAGTGTATGTTAAAAGTAAATGACATGATTTGGGGTAGTCCTCAACTTGGGCTGAAACTACTCTAGAATCAAATAAACTATGCAAGGATCCTACTGTAAAAAATTTGTAGTCATACGTTGACTCATTCTAAAATAATGTCCATCAGTATTCCTTGTAAAAGACAAATTTGAAGTGAAGCCTTCAATGGGGATTAAACCTTATCGTGCCCCGATAACATTCAAGTGCTGGTTTGTTCATGCTTGATTCTCCTTAAGGCAACAAACCCAAGACAAATCCTTCCAGCCAGGAGATCCACTCCAGCTGGTGTACATTTGTTTTATCTTTAAACCAGTTTGGTTGTAAAGACATTTTTTTATTTCTCCCAGTCATGTCACTGAGCTTTACCCACCTTTGGAGCTGGTTTCGGTCCAGTGTAATATGTGTATTCTAGCACGGCCGTAATCTGGCAGAAGCATGAAAAAGTTAGTTATTTTTTCTGGGCTTTTGTGGAAGCCTGTCATCCCCAATAGGTTAATGTAAATGGGTCTTGTTGATTCAATGTAGGCATTCTATTGCTGTAACCCATTAAAGGTGAACTTTAAGATTTGATTAGTAGTATTGAGTTTTCATTAGATGATATACAGATCACGTTGGCAGTCAGACTATTTCAATGGCTGAAAAAAATATCAAATTCAGTTTGGAACATTAGTGATGTACTCTGTTTGAATGTTATCAGCCCTGTATATTGACAAAACCTGACTTTTCAGTCCAAAGTCTTTTGTGAAAGGTGAAGATTAATATGAATCTTTACATTCAGAATGATTTGAGCATATTTACATAAAAGCTCATTTCAGGTTGTGCAAGTCACGAACCCAGTCTCTAAAGGTAAATGACATGACTGGGGATTGTTCTCAATTTAAGCTGAAACTATTTTAGAATCAAGTAAACTATACAAGGATTCTGCTGTGAAAATCTTGTAGTCAAACGTTGACTCATTATAAAATAGCTCAAAGTACCTCTTGGCAGGCAAACCTGCTGTGTAGCTCTCTATGGCTTTTGTATCTATCTGGGCTCGATAAACTTACAATACTAGTATGTTCATGCTTGATTCTCCTTATGTAAACAAATTCGAGACAAATCTTTCCAGCTGGGAGATCTACTCAATCAAGCTGATGTATAGTTGGTGTATTGAATTGGTTCTGAGGCATTTTTCAAGTATTCCCAATCATGTCACTGACCTGTAAGAGGAGTTGCCAATCATGTCACTGACCTTTAAGAGGAGTAACTGTCAATCTGGGGCAGCACCAGAGTATCACTGATATGAATGAGGTTTAAGATGTTTGCTGCTCTGTCACCTTTTAAATCAGATTGTTGTGGGTACTCACTTGACATTGTGTAAGGTTTCATTGGTTCTTATGGGGTTTCTTATTGGTTCTTATGGAGTTTCTAATTGGTTCTTATTGAGTCTCTTTGGGTTTCTTATTGGTTCTTATGGAGTTTCCTATTTAGTTCTTATGGGATTTCTTTCCCAAAAGTTGTACATTTGTTATTATTCTCTGTGTCTCACATTTCCTTCCTTTAAAGGTATCGTCTGACAATTTTTCACTGTAAAAAATCTGAGCTACATAATCCTCTGCTACTGGGGGCTCTGATCAGGTTGAAAAATAATGAAGCACTGAACAAAATTATAGTTTAAAGGTCACACAAAATAATCATTAAGTGCTTTTAAAATGTTAAAATCAGTGTGCAACCATTCCAGTTTCCTTAAAGATTTTTTGTCCCCCTGAAATAAATACATGATGTGCCAGTATTGATCTGTACATTTTTTGCTTGTGGCAACATAACAGTTTTTAAGTTTTTTTGTGCTAGGGTATCTATTTGTCCATTTAAATCAAACAGTATCATGTAGGTCAGATACCAGACTTTGACAATTTTTTGGGGCTTCATCATTGTTAAGTGTTAACCAATGCTTTTAACCATCTTGTCTCTTTTTTATACAAAATATTTTGTAATTGTGTATTAAAATGTTCATGGTACAGTTTTTGTTTTCATTTCACATTATCTTAAAAGTGTAATGAACTGAGCAAAGCAGTTATGCTGTGCATTGGGTCATTCAAGTGAGAGTATGAATCTTCCTCCAAATATAAATTGATTGAAATTACATAAAAATTACATAAAACTAAACATAAAATAATAATTCAAGATCAAGTTCTCCATTCTAAATTTGCAACAACTTTCATTCCTATATACCCACGCTACTCTTATTTTGTTTTATCATTGTGTAGTGCAAAGAATAAGGTCAAGTAAAATGTCTTGTACATCTTGTGTGATTTATTTGACAAGGTCATTTTAAAGTTTGCATTATATTCACTTTGAATTTAAATTTGAATCTGAGGTTAACTTATAGGAATATATGATTTAACCTATTGCTTCCAAGATTTTGAAAATCCCTAAGAGTTAACACAGGGCACATCCGGTTCCTGTAGCCAACGGGTTAAAATATTGCCACTTACTCTTTCGGACACATAATATCCGTGGTTTCACAGTGCAACCATGGATCCATGTTACAACCTTGGACTGTGTTGACACCCCTAGAGCTAAAAGCTACCATTTTTTGCAACAAAGTTTACATGACAGTTAAATTGAAATACAAGCTGCTATATTTACTCTAGATTATCATAATCCCCTGCATTCGTTTACTTTATGGATTAATCTAAGATCTCTTGATCTACAAGCCATGTTTGTAATGCACTTATCATCACTTGGTTGCCGTGGACAACAGACAGCCACCAGTCAGTGGTGGTTCTGTTTGGGTTGTGTTTGGCCAGCCTGTCTTGAAATTTGGTTTCTTGTTCAGCGGTGGCTGTGGAATTCAGTTTAGTTATTCCCCGGGGTTATTCCACGCCAAACAAAGTTTGAAAATAAAGGAATCAGAGTATGTTTGGGCAGGAGGCAGTTGATCAGTCAGTCTGGAAGTAATTCCTCCGTTTTCACCTTCAGTGCTATTTCTACTTAAAGGCAAAAACGGACAAAAATCCAGTTCTACACAATCAGAGAAATGGAGTAGTTGTCACATTTGCAAGAACTCTTAGTGATGTAGTGAAGGGCGCTTGAGTTTGAGGTGGCTGGTCAGAGGGGAAGGGGGTGACCGAAGAAGACATGGAAGAAGCAGGTGGTGGAGGAGAGTAGGAGGGTTGGGTTGAGGGAGGAGGATGCACCCAATAGAGTAAAGTGGAGGGAGGGGGTGAGGGTGATTTCTGTGAGTGCGAGGGTGAATCCGGCCACCCCTGTAGTCGGGGACTAAACTGGATTTAAAACCTGGATTACTACTACTCTTAGTGATGTATATGGATGATCTGTTGCAACACTCATACTTCATCTTTGGGTCAATCCACGTCAAATCAACCAATGGGTGTCACCTGACCCCCTTTAATTTTTTTAAAACTCGCACCAAATGTTCCCCCACATGTCTGACGAAAAACTCTGAAATATTTTGCCCCAAGGTCATACGGTTGCTAAGATATGGCCACGCCTAGCAACCAATGCACACTCAAACAATTGGGCTTAACCAAATTTAGTAGCCAAAGAAGACAAGCTGGAGTATTCACTGTCTGTAAATGGAAAGAACTTCATGTCTTTTACACAGAAAATGTATTATCACTCAGATTTGACCTTCGGCTAGTGCACAGGAGGTCACCAAAAATGGCCTTAAGTGTCAAGATCAAAATTTTTGGAGCATGTTTGGAGGCTCATAGCTACAAGATTAAAATAGCTTAGGATCCAATATCATGTCCACTGAAAGACCTTCACTTGCTTAAGACACCTCCCAAAAATCAGCATGATTGTGCGAGTAGTTTTCACACAGCACGCCCCCGAATTTTGACTTTTTCCAAAATCAACCAAGTTCAAGGTCATTTTTCACCCTTTGTCCCACCTAGTAGCAACACCAATTTTTGTGTATTGATAGACATTTATCTCTATTTTCAAGTGTCACCAAAGAAATTTTGCTACCAAAATGTTTAATGCCTAATTAACACTGTCGAAAATGGCTGTGAACACCATGAAATTGATAGTCTGCGTTCTAGACTGTTCTTTGTTTTTCTCCTTAGAGCACCAATCTAGAAGCTTAGACTACATTTGAGTCTAGAAATGTAGACTACATTGTAGCAAACTCACATTCACATCACTCTGATCAAGGAATAAACTTCAGTCAATTCAGGGGGAGGGGAAATAAAAAAGGGGCAGTCTATGAACTAAGACTATGAAATTGAGCCAATACTGAAAAAAAATGTGATGCTTTGATTTCAGTTTCATAGCCTTGTTCACAGACTGCTTTTTTTATTTGCCCTACCGCAACGAGACCCAACCTTTATTCTCAAGGCAGAGTGATCATGAACTGTGAGTTTGCTACCATGTAGTTTAAATTTCTAGACTAAAATCTAGTCTAAGCTTCCAGACTGCTGCTCTAAGGAGAAAAACAAAGAACAGTCTAGAACACAGACTATCAATTTCATGGTGTTTACAGCCATTTTTAACTGTGTTAATCAGGCGTTATACATTTCGGTAGCAAAATTTCTTTGGTGACACTTGAAAATATAGATAAATATCTATCAATACACAAAAATTGGAGTTGCTACTAGGTGGGACAAGGGGTGAAAAATGACCTTGAACTTGGTTGATTTCGGAAAAAGTCAAAATTCGGGGGTGCACTGTGTGAAAACGACTCGCACAATCACGCTGATTTTTGGTAGGTGTCTTAAGCAAGTGAAGGTCTTTCAGTGGACATGATATTGGGTCCTAAGCTATTTTAATCTTGTAGCTATGAGCCTCCAAACATGCTCCAAAAAACTTGATCTTGACACTTAAGGCCATTTTTGGTGACTTCCTGTGCACTAGCCAAAGGTCAAATCTGAGTGATAATACATTTTTCGTGTAAAAGACATGAAGTTCTTTCCATTTCCAGACAATGAATACTCCAGCTTGTCTACTCTGGGTACAGCAGCTAATCAAATATTGCGAAATTTGGTAAAGCCCAATTGTTTGAGTGTGCATTGGTTGCTAGGTGTGGCCATATCTTGGCAACCGTATGACCTTGATGCAAAATATTTCAGAAATTTCCGTCAGACACTTGGGGGAACATTTGGTGTGAGTTTTAACAAAATTGAAAGGGGTCGGGTGACAAATTATCTGAAAATTGGATGATTTGACGTGGATTGACCCCTTTGTTATCATCATTATCTTCTTTTCCATCATGAACTTGATCATCACCTCCATCCTCATTGTCATCTTTGTCTTCATTGTTTAACATCTGTTTACCAAGTGTGTGTGGGTCAGATGGGGTTCACTAATGGAATTCTTCTAGGGTTTAGTGTTGCTAAGATTTTTAGTGCTCATCTTTGTACAGTAACCAAAACACTTTCAGGAGAATACTGCAAGAGTATTATGAATCCATCAAATATATAGTCCCCCTCTGAAGAAATCCTCACTCTATCAGTCATTAGAAATTTGAAATATCAAAATGCATGTGTCACAGTTTTTGTCATAATTTAGCTGTAGGTACTACTCAACCAAATTCTGTACATAAATATGGCATAACCTTTTTGCAGTTATGCCCAGATTGTAAAATACTTTAAAAATTAAATGTCACTATACACGTACTGTATGTGTCATATCAACTAAACCTGTAGGGCAGCAGATTATCAGTTAATTAGTTTCTTAGGGCAAGAGACTGTCATGTATACATCTTATTAATTTCAAAATACTTCAGTTGCTGGGAACCCCAGTTTGGTCACTATGGCAACCACAAAATTGTTATGGCTAGCCAGAATGTCAAGAATGACAAATGACTCTACTTGTGTAGGGAAAAAATGCAAATGCACTTTCATACAGGGTGAACACTGAAGAAAGATCCCCTGTAATGTATTTGAAAGGGGAGTAAGAAAGCAACTGTGTCAGGTGGCTGGCATTGGGGTCTTACCATGTGCTCTAAGAACACGGACGTTAACAGTAATTGAAAACCATTGCTTTATTTGATATTAGACTAACAGATCAACAGAAGGATCTAAGGATTATCAATTTTGTGTGTGTAATATAGAGATGGGTCATTAATGAAGCAGGAAGCTAATCTTAAAATTTGCTGCTCCTTAAGTTAAAATTCTACCTACTGTCAGCTAACAGAAGTGCTATTAGGCCAGGGTACATCTTTGCCAATATGGTGACAACAAGTAAAGGCCAAGTAGAGCTTACAGCCATGAAGAAGATTTCTCAGTTTACCAGCAGCAATTGACTTGTTGGTTTAATGGTGTTATTATTATCCACAGGGGCTGTAATATGCAAATGAAGAGTTTTGTGATGCTCAAAAAATACACGCCTCCTCTTTTATTGTCTCTGTAGTGCTAGAAGCATTGGAGGTTACTGTAGTGATACAAAATTAAGGAACATGTAATGTATGTGTATACCTGATTTGAAATTTATATAATGATGGGTGATAAGTTGGATAAACACGGAGGAAAAAAGTGTGAGTATCCCGGCTAAATACATTTCATTATTAGAAGTTTTTACTTGTATGTTATGTTGGAATTTACAACTGTGTTATTTTGTGAGGACAACATACCGGTAATGTGCAGTTCGATTCATTTCTATATACTGTTAGCTGCAGGCAACTTTTATTACATGGGTTTGATTGAAAGTGTGAATTAGATTTTACATCAGGTGACCGCCAGTTTTGGAATTCAAGACGTTGGGGATAGATTGGTGTTTTATGCAGCTGCAACACCAGTGAAAAACCTAAATGTGAAATTATGGCGATGTTTGAGGTAAATTGACCTTTAGAAAAAAGAAAGACATATAATTGTGTCAGTGTTACAGTTGATAGTTGTCTGGGGAACCTAAATATTGTGTAGAATAAAAAAGGGGCTCATTGCTGTACAAACTATAATAGCATAGCGGCATTCTTGTTCAATACAACGATATTGCATTTAGTATTGCTAACAAAATTAAACGGAGAATAATTTTAAAATATTTGGCTAGTAACATTGTTCAACCGTTATTTTTTACCCTTGGGATAAAATATGAGTTTCAGTTTGCATTTCTGGAATAAACGCTTTCTCATAATGTGAGCATGAACTAGTTTCATCCAACAAAAAGAGAGAAATTAGGCAATAGCGAACTGAAAGTTTTTGAGTCAATGTCGCTCTGTTTATGTGAGTTCAGCCCTGAAATTAGCAAGTCTGCAAAAAAAAAATGTTTGATATTATCACTGATATTGGCTGCGTGGGTATTTTGTATACAGAGATTTGGTCCCCTTAGATAAATTCAAAGATTTGCACAAACCAAAGTTTCTTCTTTATGTCAGATAGAGATGATAAGTTTATTGCCATGAAGCATGTGTGTTTTAATTGGTTACCTATCATTAGTACTTAAAATTGTGTCATAAGTCCTTTCAGTATCAAGATTTGGAGTCAAGTGTCCATGTTATTCAGCCCCTACATGTATGTGCAAGTTTTTATTTTATTTGTTAATTTTCTGAATGTGCTTGTCCAAAGTCCAAACTCTGCAAGCTTTTGAGGACCGTAGAATTAGACCGAATAAAGTATATGATCTTGATATCAAATTCATTATTTGCAATGGGTAGATTTCTTTTGTTATCAGAGATAGCAAGTGACATAGACATACATACATGTAATTTTTATGACTCATTCACTGATTGGTACAGTTACATTTTTCAAGTACAATTTCATTCTTGGCTTCTTATGTCAGAAGTGTGTTTCCAAAAGTGTAAACTGTGTCTTTTTTTTTATAAAGTTTTTGAATGCATGTTTCCTACGCTTAATGTTAAATGTAACATAGTCACATAGATATACATGTACATACAATGTAATTTTGTGACGTACACAGGCATGGGTACAATTAAATTTGTCAGTTACAAGTTTAAACATTGGCTTCATATTTCAGAAGTGTGTTTCCAAAAGTGGAAAACATATATATATTTTTTTTACATTTTTTGAATGCATATTTATCCTTTGATGTTTAATGTAACATTCATTTGATCTACTGTTGTTACAGTTCAAGAACTGAGCTTATTTGGTAAAAACTAGTGATATTTTGGCGATAAGCTATTGACTGTATCTAGTGGTCTATTGAAGAAAGCTGGTGCTTTTAAAGCTGTTTAAAAATAAGGTACATGTACATTGGAATTTGTTAAGAGTTTCAATCAATGTTACATCAAAAACAATGATATGATCTATTTTAGTGCAGAAAATCTACTGCTCTTCGACTTTGTGACAAAGAAATTTGAATATCTCTCTGTTTAATTAAAGATTTGTGCCTCTTGTGATGATGCATGTAGTTTAGAAATATATCAGTGATTGTTGTTGAAATTTCCAGGATTTTGAAGCATGTGAAGGTTTGCATCCCTGTTTAAAAAAAAAAAATCTGTTACATTCTGACCATGGTTATCCACCCATGTTAGGACCAGCAGCCCGTTCGGATAAGTGATATGGCCGAATAAGAGAAATAATGTACAAACACAGTACTTTGTAGCAGTATGGGGTGGGGGGGGGGATGTGATGCACATCATTAGTTTTAGTATTGCAAACCACAGGCCATGCACAAATTGCAACAGACCCCACATAAGTGATACTTAAATTATTGTTTCCCGATACTCCGCAGGTGTGTGTGCACACTTGTGATAAAGGTGTATCAGTTACTGGCAGTGACTTGGAAGTCCACTGTCTGGATAATAGAGAGATCTGGTAAAGTGATGGCCGGATAACTGAGGTTGAACTGTATTTGATATTTCAAATTTCATGCTTTACAGCTTTACAGTCAGCGCCCTCAAGGTTAGACGCTCCTGGTCCGAAGTTCAGGCCACGACCGAATGCTAGCAGTGGTGGCGACGCAAGCACGCGACCTTGGACTAGAAAGGTCAAACCGCTGGTACGTCCAGAGACATCGCAGGTCGTCACGGACAAAGACGTCAGGGACAGACAACATGTTTTGGACAGCTTGCAGTATGAGATTGAAACCCTGGTAAGGACTATCAAACAGTAAATTATTAAATCAATCAACCAATTAAGCAAGCAAGCAAGCAAGCAAGCAAGCAAGCAATCAAGCAATGAATTAATCATTCAATCAGTCAATCAATCAGTCAGTCAGTGACTGGCAACATGTGCTGGACAGTTTACAGTAGGAGACTGAAACCCTTGTAGGACCAAACAACCGATCAGTCAATCAAATATACAATCAAGCAATCAATCAGTCAGGCCTCAGTCACATTTGACTGTGGACACCGTACGATAAATTTAGCTAAGAGGTATCGTACGATTCTGGGGGCATCGCAGATGGCTACGGTCTACGAGGTTTGCGTTCACATTATCTACGAGCATCGTGCAATTTCTTGTACGGGCCCTTGAGTTCAAACAGGTGCAGAGGCTGTACGGATATCGTACAGCTATCGTACAGAGATCGTGCGAAATCAGTGCAGTTACCCTGACGTCTCCTCAGCCTCTTCACAGATATCTTGCAATATCGTACAGAGATCGTACGATGACTCCATGAGGTACGATTTTTGTTGCCCGTCCCCAAATAGCCTTGGTCACATTTGGCCTACGATGACTTTACGGGGCCCGTAAACACATCGTATCTTCCATATCGTGCGATCCCGGAATGATGACAAGCTTTGACTGTACGATTTTCTTACGATTTCATGGACTCCCTAGGGGCATCGTAGCCTCTACGATTTTGTTTAGCGTGAAAGTTTGACAAATTTTTAAAATCGTAAGCCCGTAGCTGGTAGACTTGTCGATGATGGCAGCGTACGATCGACGCAGGACATCGCACCGAGGCTTTGCGCTGATCATACACTCATTGTACGATATCGGCTATTGTAGTGGGTACTCGAACACTAAAATGACACAATGGCTATGCACATTCTCTGTGAACCCCCTGCACGATATCGTACGATATCGTACGATTTCTGTACGATATCGTACAATCTCTGTACGATATTGAACGATCTGTGAAGGGGCCAAGGAGACTACAGGGTGATCACGCAAACTCTGTACGATAGCTGTACGATCTTCGTACAGCCTCAGCGCCGGCTCGAAATCAAAAGGCCCGTACAACAAATTGCACGATGCTCGTACGTACGTCGTAGCCCGTCGCCATCTGCGATGCCCCAAAAGTCGTACGATAAATCGTAAATAAAGTTACATACCGTGTACGCAGTCAACTGTGACCCGATGCTTTTTCCGTTATCGCACGATGAATGTACATCAGCGCACAGCCTCGATGCGATGTCCCTGCGTCCTCGTACAATATCATCCACGACAAGTCTACGGGCTACGGGCTTACGATTTTCAAAAATTTGTCAAATTTCACACTAAACAAAAATCGTAGAGGCTACGATTTCCGTGGGGAGCCTGTGAAATCGTGCGAAATCGTACAGTCAAAGCTTTTCGCAGTAGGGAGCTCGTACGAAATGGAAGATACGATGAGTTTACGGGCTCCGTAAAGGTCGTCTTAGACCAAATGTGACCTAGGCGTCAGTCAGTCAGTGACTGGCACATGTCTTGGACAGTTTGCAGTATGTTATTGAAAACATGGTAAGGAGTATTAATCAGTCAATCAATCAATCAATCAATCAATCAATCAATCAATCAATCAATCAATCAATCAATCAATCAATCAGTTAATCAACTAAATCAAGGAATCAATTAATCAATCAATCAGGACATGGATACAAAATTCATGTCTTGGGGTATTTACAGTACGAGATTAAAACCCTGATAAGGAGAATTAATTTATCAGTCAATCAATCTGTTAATCAATCAAACAATCAATTAAATCAGTCAATTGATCAATCCATCAATCAATCAATCAATCAATCAATCAATCGAGCAAACAAGCAAGTAATTGAGCAATCAAGCAATTAATGACATGGTAACAAAATTCATGGTTGAATGCATGACAAACTAAATGAATGAGTTTGTACTAATGTCATTATGGTAGATGATGATGACTAGATTTTCTTCCACCAATCCCTCAATCTCCCATGACAGGAGGAGCGTACGATGCAGAGACTCCAGGACCAACTTCATCATTTCTTGCCTCATCATCAGTTCAAGAGTCTGGCTGTCAAGAAACAGGAGGCTGATGAGCTGGAGAGGGCCAGGGTGGCCAAGATTGAAGAAGAGGTAGGTTAGCTTCAAGACTACTGATTTTATGATTAACTCTTAATATGCCAGGGAAATTACAGCTCTATGGACATTGTGTGCATTATGTGGTGCAGATTTGCGACTTTGGCACGTTTAGAATTAAAACTAGAGCAGTATGACTGTGCGCAGTCCACGAGTATGCCTCCGCATTCGGCACTACCACCCAATTTCATTGAAAAGCCGTATGCATGCATGTACCCCATTTGATCACAAATTTGTAAGGCATACCTGCCTAATGAACCAATTGAGATTGTATAAGTCCTTGTGACCTTTGACCTATGACAATTAACTCCAAAATGTAATCAATTCATCGGGGCCTCATACTGCATACTTGACCCAAGTCACATTAAAATCTGACAAGCGATTCTTGAGTTATAATGGTAATGAGCCCAAATCAGATATTGATTCTGAGGCCTTGTGACCTTTGACCCTTCAACTCTGAAATATAATGTTAATCTGTGCTTCATACTTAATACTTGAAGCAAGTTATGTTGAAATCTGATAAACTGCTCATGAGTTATCATGGTAACAAGCCCAAATCAAACATGAAGGAAGCCTTGTGACCTTTGACCTATCACGTCCAAAATCTCATCAGTTCATTGGTGCGTAACAATACATACTTCACCCAGGTTACATTAAACTCCGACCAGTCATTCTTAAGTTATCACGATAACGAGCCCAAATCAGACTCGTTTTAGGCCCTGTAACCTTTGACCTTTCAACTCCAAAATTCAATCAGTTCATCATTGCCTCATAGTACATACTTGGTCCTAGTTACATCAAAATCCGATCAGCTATTATTAAGTTATCGCGGTAATGAGTACCGGTAATAGACGGACGGACGGACGGATGGAAGGACAACCCGAAAATATGATGCCTCCAGCAACTTCGTTGTGGAGGCATAAAAAAACCTTGAAATATCACTGAAGGTGATTGATACCCCTGCCCCATTATGTTCCTGACTTATTGCCATAATATGCTGTTGCCATGGCAATGCAGTTTCCAACAAAGTACAAAGATGTTTCTTGCACATCATTTCCCTGAGAACAATGTGTGTGCCAAATTTCATGAGCATTGGTCCGAAAACTGTGGAAATAGTTTGATCCGCAAACTTTGCAATGGACCGCCCACCCGCCCAAACTTATGCTGATTCCTATATACCCCCTTCAAACTTTGTATGGCGAGGGTCAGGGTTATAGCTAGAAAGAATTCTGTGCCGGCTGTAGGAAGGAGTTATGCAAGCGGAGCGAGCAAAGTGAGCGTAGCGCTCCTGGGTTTCCACAAAGAAGAAAGGCATTTGGAAGCATTTATTTTACAAAATACATCTTCGGCTGAAATGTAATGATGTTGAAAGCTCAAAATACATGATTTATGTAGAGATTTAAAACATTTTACGGTCATTTTAAAGCTTTTCTGTGCCGGTCGGAGGACTAATAAATTCAGCTCAGTGGCGGTCGGCTTCAGTTTGTGCCGGCTTCTACTGACTGGCGCCGATCGCCGTAGCTATAACCCTGGTGAGGGTATAATAAAAATTAAGATTTTTAAAATGTAGTAACTGACAGCAGTGATGTTTAACCCTTTTGAAACGATGTGATTTCAATAATGCACATTCTCCATAGACCCCAGATTGAGATATCTTGTTCTTCGTCTTCATAGGGTTGAAGGAAGTGTTTGATCAGAACGGAAAGCCATTTAGTATACACCAAGTAAAGGCAGACAGTCTCTGTGCAGCCCCTCAGAAACACAACAAAACATCCTTGATGTCATTAGTTTATGAAGGAAATGTCTGTGAAATTTGAAGATCAGTACTTAACTAGAATTTTAAAAATGCACAAAGAATGTGGTACTCCTGAAATTACCTTTTATACCAACTTCATTTTTTCTGTGTTACATTTTTATGTTTGGATTGGAATAATATAATTTTGATTGAAATTGTTTGATTTCTCAGCAAACGAGGAGGAGGAGGAAGAGAGAGGTGAAGAAGGCAGCTGCCGTTGCGCTGGAACGACTGGTGCATCCAGAACCACGGGCGTACCTGGCCTTACATGACAGGGTGTGTGATTCTCGCAACCAGCCGTTTGGACCGTCTCGTCGTAGCGGAGATAATCGGTCACATCACATGAAACCAAATCCTAAACCTCTGGTGTTGCTGGACGGGCATAAAGTGATAGGAGATGGTAGCGAACTGTCGTTGCGCATCGAAAAGACCGTCTTGACGAGCGATAACATCAGCTCCACGGGCAGCGTGGATGACGCCAGCAGCATCGCGCAAACGACAGATATCTCGCATCACCCGATGACTGGTGTCGCAGGGCAGATGCGTCATGGTCGAACCCAGAATCAGCCGTACGATCCTACGAAATTTCGTGACTCCCGTATGGGAACAGCTGCCATCTTGCATAATTACTTCCACGACAGCGAAACAGCAAGCGAATGCCAGGAAGAGGCAGTGGAAGCAGCGCCCTCTGTAGTTGAGAAAGTAGAGAACATTGATCATAAA
Source organism: Eucidaris tribuloides (assembly GCA_001188425.1). NCBI lineage: Eukaryota > Metazoa > Echinodermata > Echinoidea > Cidaroida > Cidaridae > Eucidaris > Eucidaris tribuloides. The sequence continues at coordinate 31,520 of JZLH01S0030876.1, forward strand.
GAAGAAAGGAAGGAGGAGGAGAAAACAGATAGAGAGCTGGAGCTGGAGCATTTACGAAAGGCATCAGTCAAGGTTGAGGAGGTCAAATCAAAATCGCGGAAACCGGCAAGTTATCACAAATCGCCCGCCTCCCACAACAACTGGGAGCGGACGAAATTGACTCGCAAGGTGAAAATGGGCGAGGATGATGAACTCTGGTTGCACGGGTTCCCGCTGAGCGAAATCGATCGCCTTACGTTCAAAAATGAAGAAGGAAAAGTAGGAGATTTAGATCAGATGTCACAGAGCCTGTTAGATGTGTACAGCAATAATTAGTGATAAGATCAATAATTAGGAACAAAAATTACAAGAATGACCGATCATGGGCTATTTTCTTGTCTGTTTGCCATGTCATTAAGAGCAGTGTATAGTATTGCTAAATGGTGGAAAGCAATTTTCTGCAGCTGTGTTTTTCATTTTGTGTTTATGCCCTGAAAATCACATGCTTTGGAAAGCTTGCTTTTTTGAGAAAACAAAAAACCTAAGCATTTGCGCAAGGTTATGTTCATAGTGATATCTGCTTGATGATTAGTTGAAACATACAGTATCCTTTCTTGGGGTCAAAATTTTAAGTACTACTAGGTATGATGTTACTTTCAGATATCTTGCATGACCAAACTTTATCAAAGCTAATGGAATTTTATTAGATTGGCCAATACTATACACAGGCTTCAAGGTAAATGACATATTTCAGAAAAAAACTAATTTTGTTTTGGTGCCCCTAAAATGAAAATTTGTGACATGTTATATGCAACGACAGTGAAACCTGTCTATAGTGGCCACTGTAGGGTAAAAATCCAAAACATGTGGCCTTAATATACAAATGGCTGCTACAGACAGGTTTTTAAATACGTAAATTGTCTCCAGTGGAATCATTCCAGTAGCCACTAAAGACAGTTTGGCTGCTATAGAGAGATTTTTGCTTGGTCAGGTTTCACTGTAGTCAATAAAAAGTTGATCACATACACATAGAGTATGTATCATTCTGATTTGCTACAGTTTACCACCAACTCATTGCATACTGTGCATGACTTCTCTCACAAAGGTACAATCAAATACTAAGACAATCATAGTACAATCAGCTTATTCTACGGTAAGTCGAATCCCTTGGGACCCCACAAATTACTTCTGTAACGAAGTTGGTGTCACAGCTTTGTACACATTTTTACGTTTGAGATAAAGATACAGCATAGGGGAATAAAGGCTTGACCAGAAAGAACTTTAGAAAGAAAGAACAATCAGAAGGAGTTTGAAAATGATTATTTGACACACAAGCAGTCAGGGCCGTCCAAGACCAGTCAGTAACTAATGAAATGCATAATGTTTGTCCCCGCTACAAGTGTCTGTCTCTGGGATGGTTCTAATTTTTGACAGGGCCTGCTTTAAACACAAAAAGTTTCTGTTACAGTGGAATCCCATTGTAAAGAGGTCCGTTATAACAAAACCCTGTTCTAACAAGGTGATTTTTGCATGTTCCAGCTCTTTATATTTCTTTGTTTTTGGACCCTGATATAGTGAGGAGTCTGATATAACAAGGTAATTGTCATGGTTTTAGGTCTTTGTTATAATGAGGTTCTCCAGTATTTCAACAAAGTTTCCAATTCAACTTACCAATAAGAAAATATAAACAAAATAAACAGTTCTCTGCTCTGGAAAGTCAGGGAATTTTGAAAATGTGTAAGTGTACAAACCCTGGAAGAGGGTTTGTAACCCCAACGATGTAATGTGGGAAGGAAATAGTCTTTCATGAACAAAACTATGAGCTTCTGCAGGAAGTAAAGAGATGTGTGCTTTATATTCTTGACACAATCTACACTTCAACAGTATTCACTAATATGCCATGAAAGTGAAACACATACAGTGTGTACACATATCAAGATTTTCTGCACTACTTTAGCTCCAGTATTAACATGTTTCACTAATTGTTATGGTTTTGCAGAATTTTTTCCAGATTTTGTTCTGATGAGAACACAAGATTACACATATAGTCAGTGTTTTGTGTTGTTCTTGTTTAAAGACACTCCTGAGCCTTTATACTTCCCACATAATTTAACAATGACACATACATTCATTTTATTATTGCTGAACTATCTGAAAAGCACAAATGGATACATCAAATTGTAAATAATTGTAAAATATTGTGTATAATATTGATTTTAAACTGAAAGCACAGAGACATATCAAGAGATTATAAATATTTGTTTTAAATGATGTTTATTTATGTAAAGATATATCCAATTCAACAATAATAAAATGAATGTATATTGTTGATGTTCCATCAGTTAGCATTAAAAGTGGATCTTTATCTAGAATGCACAATTTAAGTAACTGCAGATTAGGTGTGTTCCTGTGAAGATATCCTTATGGTTTTGGTAATATCTAAAGGTCTTCAATCATGCATTTTTTTACTGAGTACTGAAACTATTATTATTTACAGAGCACTAGCTAAATACTGCAATTGTATCAATGTTTACAGTGTGTGTAATTTATTATGAACATTCCTTATTTTATTGCAGAAAACATATGTTTATCATTTGAAATATACGGTCATTTTGCTGTGAAACTGAAAGAAAAATATCACTCTTCATGTTTTTTCCTTGCCATTAAATCTATTCTCTCAACTCTTCGAAATGTTATCATAAATGTAATTATGATGAATAAGTGTAATTATTTCAAGTGCAAGCAGTTGAAAAATCTTGAGTTGCTTAGTTTGTTTAAAGATGATATGTCTGTATTTTTGTTGCAAAATTTCATAAACATTGTGAAAGTCCATTGTATGTTGGCAAAGAGTCCAAGAAACTGGACTTAATAAAAACATTATTGCTTTTGTTTGGAATATTTATTCTTCTAATTTTTGATCTTTGGAATAAGAGGTCATTTCAGATTGTTTCACCTTCCAATAAATCACAGTAAAAAAGAATATTTACATAAAACTGAAATGGAATTTAAAAACACATATAAGTCTTTGATATTTTCTTGATTTTAGATTTAAAATTTGCCAATTCTGGCAAGTAAAATTAATTTCCATAAATTTTTACTTGCCCAGAAGCGAAATTTACTTACCATTACTTAACATTTACAGGGACTAGCGTGTATATTTAGACCAATTTGTCTTGACTTGGGTTAGTTGAAGAAAAATGCTTGAATAAGCACGGTAGAAAATGAACCGAAATACAAGCTATACCACAAATGTGCTACTAGTCCTGCAATGTCTGATCATACTTGACAAACTAGGAGTCAAAGTCGGACAAAGAAACTTTGCCAGCTAAAACTTTTGACTTCATAATAATGAAATTTATTCTAGAATCATTTATTTGATCCACATTATGGGTTGCTTTCAATTTTGCTATTTGCCCTTGAAATTTACTTCATAGTTTGATCAAAATGTGATATTTATCTTTTATCAACTTCTGGTTTATGACTACACTTTCCATCATCGTTTTTATGATGGTGATAGTAAGGGTTGTTGGTGTGATTATGGCTATTGGTGGTATTGTTACTATCGGTTTCAGTATTATTGGGTTATGCAGTGATGTTTTCTATTCCACATAGGTTTGGGGTGTATGCAATATGGTCAGTATTAAGCATACATATAAAAATGCTTGTGGAAAAACAAAATTAATGGTTAAGAATTTGACAATTCCATATTTTAAAGTTGAAATTTTCTATGCGTGTGGCTATGTAAGGAACATATATATTTCGTATATTTTTGGATTTTTTTTAAATATTCTATTATGATATGTATTTTTTGGTGAACCAGTAGGTTTTATAGAAATAAATTTTGATCTTATAAGCTTTAATAAAAGAATTCCATCTGCATATGTGGCGTTAATGGATCGGAAATTTGCTGATATTGTTAGAATTGGAAGATAGACTTGGAAAATAGTTTTCCATTTCAGTCTCTTATTGATTCAAATGTATTCAGTCCACTATCATAAATATATAAAAAAAAAGTCTGTGTATTGAAGTTTTCGTTATGAATGGTTGAAATGGTTTTTTTCCTACGCACTTTCCCATACTATACTTAATTTGGATTATTATCTTGTTTCCCGTTTTCAGACATTGTTTTTGCCTTTCTTAGTTGCCATAAAATATATTGTTCTTTCATACTTTAATTGAAAAATTTTCAGGGATGCTACTTTTGTCAGCTATTACCTTAATTAAGACCAATGATTTCAAAATAATTTTCTGCCTGGGATGAAAGTTTTAATTTTCATAAATGACTTGTGGTCTGACCATGTATGTTGGAAAATTCCATATTCCTAGGTAAAAGAACACCACTTCATGTATAAATATATTTACATTAATTGGCTTTGGACAAGTAATTAATTTTTTTTTTTTTGGGGGGGGGGAGGGGTAGCTCACACTTATACAGAACAAAAGTAATGGTTCTTTGAAGAGAAAAGAATGGTCTGTACATTGTTTTAATAGCACAATACATTGGGTGATTTCAAGTTCGGTGTTGGTGTTGGTGTTGGTGTTGAGGAAACAAAATCGTCTGCTAAACCGAGCTCTAACACCGAGCTCGGTTTAAGCAGACGATACCGATTGCACTATCGATCACACAACACCCGGTGTTAACACAGAGTGACGTCATACTTCGGGACAAAAGTTTCTTGAATTGCCGTAAAAATGAGAGAAAAACCGTAATAGTTCCATTAATCACTTGATAAATTTTCCAATTGCATTTCAACTTCAAAAGATGTTATGATGTTTTATGGTAATACACATATAAATTAATTTGTACATAAGTATTTTAACTGTAAAATTGCAAAATTAGCTTGACTGCGCGACCAGCTGCGCGAGAGTACCGCACATTGAGAGCAGCTGGATTTGATGCATTTCTCGTTCGCCCTGTGCGCCGGAGATTACGGGGAGCCTGTGACAATCATTCACGGTCTCGTTACTTCTTAGTTTGTGAATTCGTTTAAGCCAAGGAGCAGTATCAGTAGTAACAACCAGAGTAGAGCACGTACAGCTTCCCAGGATCCAGCATGATTAATTTAGGGTTTATGTTATTCGTTAGAGGCCAAAAATAAAGGCTTACTGCATGTTTGTTTGCAGTCTGACAGTGTCTGGACCAGGGGCAGGGCAGGAAGCAGTCGAGTTAAGGCTAAGCAGTTCAGCCGGCCCCAGCTAGCCCCAGTGGTTTAACGTTAGGGAAAGATCTAACGTAAGGTCTTTTAGCTATAGGGAGGTCTAACGTTAGATCTGTTCGAACACAATTTCCCAGCATAATTTTGAATTTAAGGCTATGTGAATATGTAACGTTAGTTCTAACGTTACTTCTTACAGTTGCACCCAGTCAGACTAAGTTAGTTAGACTGACCTTGTCCTTACTCCTTGACCTACTAGTACTAACGTTAACTACTTCTAACGTTAGACTCAGTGTGTTTTTTTGTTGTTTGTTGTTTTTGTTTTTGTTTTAGTTTGTTGAATGCCAACAGCTGAGTCTGAGAAATGGATTAATGATATTGTAAACAGAAAATGCCCGTTAGTCGAGGACGAGGGCTGGCCTAACGTAGCCTGACACCGTCTATCCATTGACAGTCACAGCTCGCACGCCCAAACCGGCCCGTGCGTTGCATTGATGACGTTGGTGCAGGATGTCATTCCGGTCGACCTTCCTTAAAATAAAATGCGCAATAGGCCTAAATATTTTTTTTTTAAATGTGAATTTACTAAAAGGGTTTCGTCATACCTGATGATGATTGCAGAACATCGTTATCACTGGTGTCTTCCCCTTCAAGTAATCTCAAACAACAAAGCATTCGTAGATACATGTAAATCAATTTCGTACGTACCCGGTATACGTCGTAACGAACAGCAATACTTTGAACTGATTTCAGTATACGATCTTAACGCGCGGGACGTCCGCGAGCCGCGCTGCGCGCGCTGATGATTTTGTCAGATTTAACGACTAACAGTTAGTCTTTCGCCTCAACTTTGTAATTCGTGTATGCGTTGTTTAATAAGCCTGTAAAGGGCCCTAGATTTGCGGGTGTACTTCAATTGATTTGTGTCACTGTGACATTATGAAGAAAAAACAATTACAGTAGCAGTAATGAAGGGTTCTGAACAGCATTATATAGTAACAGAATTGGAAAAAAACGGTACGAGAGATTTCCAGGGTGTGAAAGAGGCCTGTCGTTTTTTTACGTACTGCAAAATAGAACTACCAAAATAATTAAGTGGCTTGTCCGAATCATAAATGAAACAATTTTTGGAACCCAAAATAGGTAGGGTTAAAATATATGGAGTGATTGTAAACATTCGCTTTAACAATGCAGGCTTTTTAAAGAGGCCAAGAACTTGGCTCTAATTAATATAAACAACAGATATAGACACTAGAACAAACTAGGCTAATTATTATTTTTTATATAAGTGGCGCAATTACGTAGTTTATTTTCTTAATACTATTAATTATTATGTAAAACGTATTTTGTTAGATAGGCCTATACATATTCTTGCTACTTTCTGGCAGTGCTTACCCTTTTGTTTCAGAATGCCGTCTATAGAAATTCATTATTTATAATCCATTCACGTTTTTCTTTTTCTTAGAAAAAAAAATAGTACACCGCATGGGAACTTGGAGGATGCAGTACATTATAATGACGGTCAACAATCATAACCACAATTACTTGTACAAAATATTGAAAAAAAGCGGACAAGTAGGAAGGCATTCCATGATAAAGTCTGTGAGGACATGGGAATTCCGATAGGATGTTCTGAAAACCTAAAGAAGATTGGTAGGGAATATCGTGACACCATCCACCATGCAAACCGGAGCGGAGACTTTGACACCGAAGATTCGCGGGTCACCTGACCTTAGAAGTGTAGGTATATAGGGCCTACGTGTACCATCACTTGTACTTCAAGTTCCCCCAGGTAGATATTTTCACATGTATTTTTCTTCGCAATTGATTTTGATGTTTTGTTTAACTTAATTAAAGTTTTGTCCAAATCAGTGTTTATGCTTTGAGATAACGTTTTGGTCATACCTTCAGAAAGTAAAATACTGATAACATTAGCGCACAGGCACAAACACATTTTGTTCATATGATTCTCGTGACTGAATAAGAGGTTGCATGGTGGCAAAAAACAGTGATCGTGTCTTTTGTGTTCCACTCCAACCAATGAAGGAATTTTGCATCGATAGTACACGCACATAGTTGTAGTATATAGTAGTAGTAGTAGTAGTAGTAATAGTAGTAGTAGTAGAAGTAGTAGTAGTAGTAGTAGTAGTAGTAGTAGTAGTAGTAATAGTAGTAGTAGAAGTAGTATATAGTAGTAGTAGTAGTAGTAGTAGTAGTAGTAGTAGTAGTAGTAGTAGTAGTAGTAGTAGTAGTAGTAGTAGTAGTAGTGGTAGTAGTATAGTAGTAGAAGTAGTAGTAGTAGTAATAGAAATAGCAGCAGTAGTAGAAGTAGTAGTAGTAGTACTAATAGTAGTAGTAGTAGTAGTAGTAGTAGTAGCATGAGGAGGAGTACAGGAGCCGGATAGGCTATTGTAATGGAAAAGTGGTATAGCAGCAGCAGAATTGAATTACCAAAATATAGAGCGCAAAATGGAGACACTGGGAAGGTAGTTTACAGAATGGTATTTTAATAAGTGTAAATTCAAACGTATATCATAATACATTATTAATATAATCGGCAAACATGAGCATGCACTCCCGATGAAAGGGAACTTTTGTGTTTTGAACGTTCAGCCTACTATTTCGCGATGATGATTAGGTCGTCTTCGATGATGGAGTAAATTAAACATAAAGACAATTGTGTGGGCCAATTTAATACAAATATCAAAGATAACCGACTCTCGCATCAACTACAAAGCTAGCAACACCAACACCAACACCGAACTTGAAATCACGAATTCCCTAAACCCTAGGGTTTAGTGTTAACGAATGGGAAAATTACACGTAAATCACTAACACCAACCGCGGCGCTCGGTTCAGCAGACGGTATTCAACTCCAGCTTCAACACCAACTTCCGGAAGTACGTCATAATTTTCGAGGTCAACCCCGACACCAGGCCTGACTTTAAGTACGGTGTTATAGCTCGTGTTAGTGTTGTTACAACACTAACACCAGATTTCAACACCAAACTTGAAATCACCCACTCCTTATTTGCTTAGACAATGAAATGGATGTGGTGAATGTTCAAAATTACTGGTAAAAAGTTCCAGAATTCTTATTTGATTGTATCCGATACAATGTCATGCATACCTTTGATAATAAAAGGTCTTCTGACACTTTTCTATCAGATTTTGTTGCATGTGTCTGTGATACTGTTGGTTATGATTGTTTATTGTCTAAAAGATTGTTCAGATGGATAATTGCAGCAAGGACAAATCACTTTATTATTATTTATTTCATTAATGGGCAGTGACATGATTAAGAGAAATAAAAAATGTCTCTCCAACCAAACTCATAGCTGCCAACATGTGTCAGTAGAAATTATTACTAACACATTTTGTATATAACTACACAGTGTTTTGGTTAACAAAATGAGTAATCTTCAATTTATAACAAGCCAAAACTGACTAAACTGATAATGAAATTAGTAATCATTACTAAAATTTAGTAACAGTTGGCAGCTATGCAAACTGGTTGAAAGATATACATGTACCAGTCTATACACCAGCTGGAGTGAATCTCCAGGCGGGCAAGATTTTTCTTGAATTTGCTAACTTTAGGAGAATTCAATCACCAGAAAATGGGCCCAAAGTTTGTATGCACTTCCAATGTCGTGGTTACTGGTGAATTGTCGTACACATGCACAAACGTCTGCGATTGCATGTTGTATGTCCTTGATTGCATGTGGTATTAGAGTATTTTTGTTAACCATTCTCTTCACGCAGTAATTACAAGTATGTGTGTGTTTGTAAAGGGTCGTATGTGCGTGCATGTTGTTATGGTGTATCAAATATTAATTAGAACAGTCCAGACAGTTAGTAAGTGAAATATGTGACAATAAAATTAGTGAGAATCTAAAACGCAATTAACTACACTAATGGCACCTCATGTCTGGTAATTTAGTATTCAGTATTTGTGATTTATTGGTCCACAAAACATAACATCATAAAAATAGAAACCTTTCGTATACATGTGCATGGCAGCATCACACACAATCCTAATTGGTCATGTGATATGTTTTAATAGTATGGAGTAGTTATAAATGAGTAAGGAGTTGAAATATTCCTTGTACTAACTGTACCACCACAGGGACTTTTCTTCGTTGACCATAACATTTCCAACCTTGAACAGTATGCATAATTCTGGTATTGACCATGCTAGTATTTCCCTTTAACATGTATAATATAAAAATGGATTTTTAAAAAATGCATATCACCTAATAATTCAGCCAACAAGTTTAATTATTTTAAAGGCTAGGTTCACCTTGACGTCAAGTTGGTTTTAATAAAAGCAGAAAAATGAGAGAAACATATTACATGTAATGAAATTTTGGTGAAATCCACCAAAGAATAACAGAGTTTATGAAGTTTCATTTCAGTTTTATAACGTCATATGCGAGCAGTTCCCCATATGTCATGTAATATAAATTCCATAAATTGTCATGTTTTTAATGGTTCATGATAATTCAATGTTTTTTTTTCCATAAAAACCTGTATGAAATAATGTTTCTGACAATATATTGAATGCACAGGTAAAATAATTTTCAAATTTCTGAGAAAATGGCACTTTATGGAATTTATATCACATAACATATGGAGGGCTGCTCGCATGTGACGTCACAAATTTAAAACTTTAAAATGCCGTAACTCTGTTATTCTTCAATGACTTTTCTTCAAACCTCCCTAGTAATATCAAAAGTATAAATACTGTT
>JZLH01S0030885.1:7678-28378 GCA_001188425.1 Eucidaris tribuloides
ACACACACACACACACACACACACACACACACACACACACACACACACACACAGACATACAAACACACCCAGTGCATAGACTTGGCTGAGAAGTAAATTTATTTTCAATACGCTACCAACACACAAGACGTTCGCAGAGAAAGGGCCTGACTCATGGGGCCGATCAATGAAATTGTATTGGCGACTTACCGCCTCCGTCCTGTGAACGAATAAAACGTTCGCATTGCATTTTTCGGGCGTACGCGCTGCGTATGGGTTGTACGTTTGGCATACGTCGAAAAATGTTACGCATGCTAAAAAATTTTCGACGTATCGAAGGAGGATAACAACTACGTCAAAACGATTTCCAAACGAACTTTAGCGTATGCCAACGAATGTCAAGATGTTGCATACGCAATGCATACGCAATGCCAATTCGTCATAGTGTGAAGGCCCCTTTAGAAACTACGTAAGTACGGACGGGGGTACTGGTATAATGACGTATGTGTGTATTCTGGCTTCCGGGCGTTTGGATTCACCCATCCCATAGGAACCTAATGGCAAGGGAAGTAGATGTTACTTTTACCATCAGTCAACAGCTTTGACTACGACTAGTTTCTTGATTTGCATTCTTCCAACTGGAAACAAGAAATGTTTGAAGTCGCATTGTTGCATGATTAATATCCCCCCAAATCCTTCGGTTAACGACCGAATTCACTTATATTCAACGCTTTATGAAAGACAATTGGGATCCAGACGATTACTAAGATACTTTAAACAATACAACTGTATTTAAGTGGGTTTTAACCTGGTTTTTTTCAGGTGTATTTTGTCCAGATTGCGCAATTCCGAATTAAGAATTCATTATTGTTTAATTTATTTAGTTTTGTTGATTGTTTCTTTATAACATGCTTTGACAGATATAATTTGATACAGGTGCTTGATATAATTGCATAATTATATGTATTTATGCAACCATGTAATTTAAGTTTTGAATTGTATATTATACATTATACAAGATCTATGCGAAACCGTGATGTCTTATTCTAAATTTGGAAATAAAAAAAATTATTAATGGATTTGTTTAAGAATGATGTAATGTGGTACTGGAGAATGTCAATTCATATGTGGCAAAATACTAGGACAATTTGTTTTGTTTTTCCCTTTCGGTGTGTGTGTGTCTCTCTCTCTCTTTCTCTCTCTCTTTAAATTTAAAATCAATCTACACTGCCTACCCCAATGACAAAAGGGCATAACTGACATTTTGGTGTTTTGGAGATATTGAGCAAAATGTATATTGTTCAACACATAAAGCCCTATTCAGTGTCCTGTTAACAAGCGGATTATGAAACAAAGGGACACTTCTAATTAATATGCATGTTTAACATGATGTATAGAGTCCCCTGCACTATATACCGTATCTCAATTGTGAAAAAAAATGTCAGTAATGCCCTTTTGTCATGGGGGGCCCGGGGGGGCAGTACATACCATACACTGGCGTTAGAATGGGATCATTTGAGGGGGGGGGGGTGGCGCTCGACCCCTCAAATAAACTTTGATCATGGTAGAAATAGGGTTAGATTGAAAATTTTGTATATGTTCGTTTCCGACCCCCAAATGGTTTGGCTTATTGTGTCACTGATACCATGCACTTATCAGGTAATCGGTGGGGATTATTTCTCTCAATCTACACACAACAAAAAAAAGTAACTACCCCCTTTTTCAAACTACCATAATATTTTAACGAAATAAGGTTTACCAAAATAATTTGGAACATTCCTACACTCATTGACTAACCTCTGTGCGAAAATAAGATTAAGCTGTCAAGCCATGCATGAGTGAGCATGTATTAAAGGCAAACATGACACTTTTCAAAAGTCACTGGAGTCATCTCTTATGCCAAAATAATGGTATTTTCTGCTTTATTTATAAAGTGTGCTCACTCAACCATGGCATGGTTACAAACTCTTACGTTCGTACAACATGTAAAGATTCATTTTGCTAAAAAAAAATCGGATTTCTATTTTTTCAAAAACTTAATGTATTTTACAATTTCAAAATTGAGGAAGGATGAAAATTTTTAAATTGAGCTCACTGAAGCATAAAATATGCGAAAAGTGCCAAAAGAGGTGTAAGGGTGTCAAATGATAGATGATTAACATAAATGTGCTTAATCATTCAACAGAAACATAATTTGTCAAAATCCTGCATCACAAATCCCTCAAAATGACCCTTGTGACTTTTGAAAAGTGACATTTTTGTCTTTAATACGTGCTCAACCATGCATGACTTGGCGGATCAATCACATTTTCACACAGAAGTTATTCAATCAGTGCAGGAACACCTTTGCCAAATTATTTTGCTCAAAACGGTTTCTTTAAAAAGTGATGGTATTTTGAAAATGGGGGTAGTAACTTTTTTTGTTGTGTTTACATGAAGGTTTCATATCTCAGGCTTATTTTTTTTTTTGCTTTGTTTTATGTATGCAATTGAAATCACATATGCCACAAACTAAAGCAGAGTAGATATTGTAAAACAATTTCATGATATTTTAATGCATCATTTATTCATTCATTCGTAATACAATTATTTCTTCCATTTTAAATCGGTTACAAAATAAATTACATTATGATATATTATAATTCGTCATAACAAATTACCAGCATGAACAATTACATATCCACATATTATAGAATTGGAAAAAAAAATCTATCAAAATGGAAGACAGTATAACTCCCAAAAGGCGAGCTACCTAAATTGGGGGGGGGGGGTACGCGCGAGTACACGTCATATTGGCCGGAAAAAGAAAATACAAATAAAAAAGGGGAAAAAACAAGAAGAAAGGCGAGAGAAGGAGAGAAAATGTGTAGTTGGCGGTATGAATGAAAGTAAACAGTAAAAAGGAAAGTAGTATTTGCTTACTAAAGAACATAGCGATGTTTGTGGGAGGTTGTAATTACCTGAAATACCAAACAACTCGTATAAAACATTTAAAACAATGACGACACAACACACACAATATGCATGATATGGGCCATATCTAACATAAGAAGTTTGTTAACAACTTAAAACGAGACTGTATCCATGATATGCAAAACCAAAATGATCTTATCGACCAAATTACCTTAAACCCTTTATAATGTAAAGATTCACCTTTCATAAAAGGCCGGAGTTCACTCTTAAAAATCCCGGGTCAGACTGACTCGGAAAAGAAATCCGTTGGGGGCACACCCGGAAAAGGGTCAATTTTAACAAAATTCCGGGTCAAGGTTGACCGAAATATGAGTCAACCTGACTTGGATTTTGGTCAAACTTGAACCGGAATGTGGTTAAACCTGACCCTTTTCCGGGTGTGCCCCTAACGGATCCTTTCTCCGAGTCAGACTGACCCGGAATTTTAAAGAGTGTTGAAAAGTCGGTTTTCGTGTAAATAAGCGCCGATAAAATTCAAACAGAATACAACGAGGTAACTTTGCGACGTGTCGCTCAATGAATTACAATTTTACATGTTCATTTCACTATAGTCTGACTCTCAGACCTGATTCGTGTATCATCTAGTGAAAACTGAATACCGGCTGATCGACGCTCACAAGGTCAAAAGTCACTCCAGTGCAGTGAACAATTGTTGGGACTGTACTTTTCTCCTACACTCTTTAATGGTACTGTTTGTGAGATGCAACCCCACAATGTTAAGCTACTGCCACACTGCGCCGTCTAACGATTCTGTGTGCCTCCGTCTAAAATATTTACCTCAGACGGTGTCAGACGGTGGCAAATGGAATACAACAGAATGGAACAGAACGGAAAAGCACCGTCTGTCAACGTCTAGATACGTTTGTAATCCAGTTGAAAAACGAAGTCCAACAAACGTTTAATAAACGTACACGTTCGTTTTTCAGACGGAATCGTTAGACGGCACAGTGTGACTTAGCCTTTATATTTATAGTCATACAAACATGACAAAAGAGATGCCCTCCCTTCCAGCAAACAGTCGGTATGAATATAGGCCTACAAATGAATCCCAAATATTGAACACTATACTTTCGTGTGTTTTGATGTGCAATTTATACACATATTCCTTAAGTTAGAATGAAGGGCAATCGTGCGCACACTGTCTGGAAATAAAACTCTTAAATTCATGAGACAACTATACAGAAAACCTATACAGGCAGGAGCCACATGAAATCAGGGGCGTCGATCCATGTTTCGCTCCCCTCGCCCCCCCCCCCCGATCGACGCTTCTGCATGAAATCTCATAAATACACGCTAATACAAGGATAGTACATCACTTCATATTTTCGAAGTAAAACACAAGATTTAAAACATCCGCATGCAGAGAGTACGGGTACATAACTATCTATCTCACTATGTAAAAAAATAAAATACTGATATTGCACTATATATTGTTCATTTTTATAAAAATAAAAAAACAGCCCCATTGACGTAGAAGACAACTCGTTTGAACTTTAAAGCTCCATTTACCATGAACCATTATCAATGGACCCTCCTACACATGGACTGTCAACGCAGTTCATAACTTTGATCCAATGATCGTCACCGCTGTTCAAAAATGTCCAATTCAAATACACTGGACAGCTTTGTTTTCAAAGAAATTAGAAGTTGTTAATATTTGGTGTTCGCGCGAGACAACGGCAGATCGGCAAAAATAAAGTTCATGTTTGTCTGATCGATACGACTAAATGTTACAAATTCGGATAGTTAGACTCGACATCGGATATTTAAACTACACTTAGACTCGGGTTTGAATTTAAACCTGACTTCAGAATACGGGCCATAATCGTCATTACCCTCAAACGATGAACAAAGACCAGCAAAGGCTGCAACATTTTGTATACGGAATAACTAAATTTACTTCGCAAATTCTGCTAACACTTAAAATATCGAGGAATGAATCGATAGATATATAACGAAAACGTACTGTACTAAGTTTTAACAGGATATCTCAATCTTCCAAAATTAATTTCGACTTTAATTGAAAATAAGCTGAAATATTCCACTAGTTATGCTCTACAACTCCGCATAAAACCTTTCTAGATATGGCTTATTTTTCATCTTTTGTGCATCCCAATTTACATATTTTTCAAAACTTTCTTTTCCCATTCGCCTTGCCGACTTGCGGTGACCATCTTTGTATCTTAAGAGGAGAATATGTAAAATACACAAAATAAAAAGTAACTACACCTTTTATCAAACTGCCATAATTTTTTAACCAAATTAAGTTTGGCAAAATAATTTGGCATGAACATTTCTACACTCATTGACTAAGCTCTGCGTGAAAATAAGATTAATCCGTCAAGCCATGCATGAGTGAGCATGCATTAAAGGCAAACATGCCACTTTACAAAAGTCACAGGAGTCATCTATAATTATGCCAAAATAACAGTAAATAATGATATTTTTTGCTTTAATTTATAAAGTGTGGTCACTAGACCATGATATGGTTACAACCTCTTATGTTCGTACAACATGTAAAGATACATTATGCTGAAAAATGTCAGATTTCATTTTTGCAATAAACTTAATGGATTTTACAATTTCAAAATTAAGGAAGGGTCACGTGGAAATTTTTAAATTGACCTCACTGAAGCGTAAAATATGCGAAAAGTGCCAAAAGAGGTGTTAGGGGGTCAAACGATAGATGATTTACATAAATAGCGCTTAATCATCCAACAGAAACAGAATTTGCCAAAATTCTGTATCACAAATCCCTCAAAATGACCCTTGTGACTTTTGAAAAGTGACATTTTTGCCTTAAAAACGTGCTCACTCATGCATGACTTGACGGATCAATCACATTTTCACAAAGAATTTAGTCAATCATTACAGGAACACCTTTGCCAAATTATTTTGCTCAAAACCGTTTCTTTAAAAAGTTATGGTATTTTGAAAAGGGAGAAGTTACTTTTTTGTTGTGTTATGTTATTTATTCACCATTGCCATACACAGGTACATGAATGAAATAACAAGTGATGTAAGTCCATTGTGTAGTGAAGGTCCATGCTCGTATCAGCCAATTCAGGAGTCATTATGAGTAAAGGAAGCTGTTGTCATTCATAACTTTCGCCAGTTCTTCGTGGTACGGCCGGTAGAATTCGTCTAATGCCCTCTTTGTTTGGTTCCACATTGGTTCGTGTTCGCGTTTGTGGACATTCTTCGTTGGCATCTGTAGTATTGCATTTATTTCCTTAACGGAGAGCGGTCCTGCAAACGGAGAGAAAGTGGGAGACCAAGTGAAGATATATAGCATGATTGGAGGTACTCCTCAACTTGGGGTGAAACTATTGGGGTGAAACTAAACTACGAAAGGATTCTACTGTGGAAATCTTGTCAAACGTTAACTCATTCGAAAAGAACTACTATCAATATCCGTTGTGGAAGTCAAATCTGTTGTATAGCTTACTATGGGTCTATTATTGGGGCACGGGAGTCATGCTTGATTCTCCCAAAGTGAAAAAAATTAAAGACAAATCCTTCCAGCTGCCATGGGAGATTCACTCCAGCTGGTGTATATATTGGTATATATTTCAACTCATTTAGTTCTTGAGGAATTTTCAAGTGTTTTCAATTATGTCATAAACCTTTAAGCTGACATCTTCACTAATTGTTCATAATTATGTACAGTGGCATGGCTAAGGGGCCAAAAGGGGACCACACCCCCTTCCCCTTTGATTGGTAAGTAAAAACAAGTAAAAGTAACAAAAATAATTTTAAAAAGGTAATAGTAAAGTAGTAGGATTAAATAGAGCATTGGCCTTGCGAGCCAAACGTCCTGGGTTCAAATCCCAGACGGAACATTGTGTTTTTCTCGCACTGATAAAATTCTTAAGGTACAAAATAAAGAGAAAGTGGAAGTTTGATCAAGAGATCAACAGGATACATGACCTATACCACTACAACATATCCTGGAAGAACCATTTCCGCCGCGGTATTCGAGCAAATTTGCACCTTATCACGGTTATGCGCTTGCCCCACTGCGTGGGCGTATGCAAGTGTGTACCTTTTAAATTTCATGCATACCTTTTGAACAATGGTTGTTCTTGACAACCTGAAAGCTCGTCCGAAGCTTGTCCACTTAGCAACAAGTAATATTATGCAAACTGGATTTCAGCTATTACGTTCATTTAAAGATAACAGGTGAATGGAATAGTTCGTCTCTACGTTCCCGGGAATGAAACGATGAAACATCCGTAAAATTACGAAAACGGCCTATAGGTGCAAGTTTGCACCTTAAAGGTTAGAAATAATGCATCTTTAATACAATTTTATTGGATACAAGTAAGCAACGGCTTGATGGCGTAGTGTTAGAGCGTCCTCCTCACGTCGGAAACATCGCGGGTTCGAACCCCATTCGGGTCATACCTATAACGACTTTTATTAATTTGTTGATGGTGCCCTCATGCACATTTTATGTGCAAATCTGAAAGGTGCAACTTTGCACTTTTCTGAAAGGTGTAAAGTTGCTCCTTTAAAGGTGCTTCCAGTGTACGTATACTAGTGTCTCGTAACTAAAAACTTGCAATGTTCAAAAGTGGACAAATTTGGCAACATTTAACGAATTGTTCGGACTTGAGGTCAATAAAAATATGTAAAAAAATACTTTACTTATCAACTATTACAAAACCAAATAGTTCAGATTTTAAAAATCGTCAATTTATCTCATGAATACAACTAACAAACAGAACCAAGGTACAAAAATGACAGGTGTTCAGACTTAAAATTTCAAAATTTCCCTAACTGTGGGAGAGGTACACCTCTTTCCACATCCTGCCCCTCTCATAAGCGCTTGTGACTCGTGACTACAAGCTTTTCAAAATATAGACAAACTGGGGGAAACTATATGAATTGTTTGGGCACAAGGCCAATAAAAATATCAATTATAATTCATGCAGATCCTGGGCAATTATCTGAAACGAGATCATGCCATGGCATACGATATCGAAACTAGTAAGGTCATTACCTGAGCCATTCTTGAGAGACATTATGTCTATGAAATTGGGGAGAAGTAAGATGTTTTGTTTAATCATCACTTTATTGGTCATAAAAATCACAACAAAGGAAAAGAAAATTATACAAACAAGACGTGGTTAAAAGCCCAGGTCATACCTGAATAAGCAGGTTATGCAGGGTGGAAATTAAAATAACTTATATTACACCACAATAAACTGCAAATAATACATAACAATTACAAGTAATTAAACAAATTAAGAAACGGAGACTGAAGATTGTGACGCTGGATAAGCGGATCACCAAAACGTAAACGGCCATCTACCAAAGTGGAGGTGGGGACCCATCAAAGGCACTGACTCTACTACTGCTAGCTCTTATGGTAACCACTGCCCTCAGTTTCTCTCTCGGGCGTACTAACAGTGCCTTTCCTCTGATAAGAGAGAATTGAGCGAGAGAAGCCCTTAATCAGTGCAAGGACACCGAGGAAGCTTCCATCAGTCCTGGCGGTATCAACATATCACATAACATCTCGACAATGCAACCATCAGCATACCACCGGGGGGGCCATAACTGCCCCCCCCCCCCGACAAATTTCGCGATTACGCCGCCGCGCGAATTTTTTTTGACCGCGCCGTTCACTGGCTTTTTACTTTCAAGTCCTGCGGCATCATTTAGACCATTTTCGGAAAAAATCGGACTACACGCGTATACGACGTACGTGCCGCGACTTTTCGTACATGCATGCAACCTCAAATTGACCAAAACGTGATTTTGTGTACAAAAGCAATGTAAATTAGCTGTTTTCAGCCAAATCATAAATGTATGATTTATTTTTTACTGTACTTGGCTTGAAATGGATTAAGTTTATGCTGTTTTATTGATCGCAAAAGTGTTCCCGACAAATTGTTCAATGAAAAATATAATAAAAAAAAGGTTCCGAAAAAACAAAAGTAAATACATAAAAATTAGACAAAATAAATAATAACATAGGATTAATATCTTGATTCGCCAAATTTGTTGTAACAATGTGTTAGAATATGTCAAAATGAATATCTTTCACCAAAAATAGCATTCTTTAACTAGGCTATTGTAAGCGAGATATATAGGCGAAAACATAATTTCAATACATTATTTGCACATAATAATTACTTAAAAAATAAATAAAAATCAGTTTTTGAAAATTTTACTATACAGTCCTTGTAAGTTTACATCCGACCCTATGCGCGTGCAAATTTTCGCGGCGATCACGCGATCTGCGGCCGAGATCTCGGGGGGGGGGGCATAATGCCCCCCTCCCCCCGGTAATGACAAGACCGAAGATAGCCCGGATGCTTTAGGGTTAAGTGGAGTGAACCTGCGACTGCAACACCCATGCAGTGCAAGAAACACAAAATAGGCCTCCTCATGCCGTTTTATTTTCTTTTCAAACAGAGAATTATCTTAACAAAATCTCGAGTAAGTGTTCAATAGCTTGGATTGTTATGTACTTACTCAGTTCTAAAAATTCCAAGAGTTTTCTGTATACGGAAACAGAATTGCTCATCCAGTCTTCAAGACGTATCACCATGACACCATCACGGGAGAACGCCCGTATCCAGTCCCTTAGATAGACGTGGTAGATGCCTACGTTGATATCGGGGATGACATTATATGGCTAGATATAAAGTGTGAAGATAAAACAAATGTAGCAATCAGGTCAATTGAGTTGCTTACTGACAAACGGGATCATCAAAGAAATGAGCTACGACTTTGTTAGAAAGTTTAAAAGGGGCTAAGGCGGCCGCAAGGGTGCCGAACGTGCCTACCTTGCGGGCGCCTTGGCGTTTTCGCCGTGTGACGAATCGGGTACTTTTAGTCCGTATAGCTGCAGGCTCCTGATGTCTCATAATGATTTTTTACCACTCATGTAGGCAGGGTATTTCTTTTACAGCCCCCAGAAAGCACAACAAATCATCACTCAAGTCCTTAGGCTACTTATGAACGATTCGTCTGTGAAACTTGAAGATCACATATTAGTCTAAATGTGAAAACTGTGCAAAAGCTGTGCCAGTTCAGTGGGATTATCTAAGTATGTCTCTATTCCCATAAGAAAATGAAAAGTATGCGGCAGATCTGCCGCAGACTTTTTAGTCTGCGGCAAGAGTAAGCTGAAGTATGCAGCAGAATAAAAGCTTGCTGCAGACTTCCTGCATACTAGTATGCAGCAGGAACAGTCTGCGGTAGATCTGCCACAGAAGTATGCGGCAGGAACAGTCTGCGGCAGATCTGCCACAGAAGTATGCGGCAGGAACAGTCTGCGGCAGATCTTCCACAGAAGTATGCGGCAGGAACAGTCTGCGGCAGATCTGCCACAGAAGTATGCGGCAGGAACAGTCTGCGGCAGATCTGCCACAGAAGTATGCGGCAGGAACAGTCTGCGGCAGATCTGCCACAGAAGTATGCGGGAAGGCAGCAGCAACTTACAGGAAGTCAACAAGGTTATAATCTGATTTTGTCAGTTAGAGAATTGGCGGGAAAGTTCAATACAAATTGCAAATGGTCAAGTTCCTACAGCTGGAGAAAGATCGAGTCATGGTGCAATTTTTCACGAATATGGACTAAAATCTGACAATTTCCTTCTCGGGAGTTACAGGAGCTGAATGCCTTTTTGTTAGAGTACAGTGTGTGAGTAGAACTTTGTTTTGTGTAGCTTGGTTCTAGATTATTTGTGTTATTTGATTGATGCTAGATCATGCACAAGTATATAGATAATTGATTGTAGTCCCTTGCCTTGATTTTTGTGTCATGCCAGTGCAGAGTTCAGCTTGCATAGCTTCATGAAGTTTGTGGATATGTGTGGCCTCATATATAAATTAATTAAGGTGTGAATGGATAAAAGCCAATAAAAGAAAACTGAGTGATGGAATTAATTTACCATTTCTAACAACAGAATTAGGCAAATTATGTCATTCAACCTTTTTGGAAAATATAACAGTTAAATACTACAATGACCAGATGACGAATCCTGACCGAGGGTTCCATGGGCCCAATAAACCGATTTCATCTGATGGGTCTGATTGATAGACCAATTACCTGTATCAAAAGGGTCAGATAAAGCAATTATCAATATTCCACACAACATGGAGCAGTCCTATATAGTTGTTGATTATTTGAGTTTATTAGGATCTCTAGCTCATCTTGATATGCCTCCATAATTTACTGTATTCTTATTTGACATGTTTATTCTTTCTATCACCTAATGATCACAATTGAATAATGATATCTGACAAATATCTGTTGAAGCAAATCTTTGAAAAAAATCTTTAAAAAATAGCTATTTCTCAATTTTTTTTACTAAAGTCGGAAAAAGAACAGTAAAAGAATTCTCCATCTGCATTTATTACTGTCCATTTTGGAAATATTTTCCCCCATGTAATTTTCCCTAGGGCTTCCTACCTAATTGACACAATATACACTCTGCTGCAGCCTTTTAGCTCACTTGCCGCAGACTTCCCGCTGACCAGTGTTGTATCCGAGGCCGGCTCACCCGAGGCCAAGGACGAGGCCAAGGCCGGGGGTCTAAAAAAGGCCGAGGCCGAGGACAAGGCCAAGGATTTTTCTCCAAGGACAAGGACAAGTCCAAGGCCGGAGAGGCCCGAGGCCGGACCGAGGCCAGACATTTTATGGCAAGGCAGGATCAAGCACAATCTCAACAGAAAATATGTCATTTCATGTTCTCTACTGAAGGCTTCCTTGTTTTGTTTAATCTCATGGTATGACCCTTCAACTCTCCATACAACACACGCATACACTTATATTCATAGACATTACTGGAACTCTCCTCATTCTCATTTGTGAACTTTGTGTACTTGTCTTATCAATGTATGACTATGCCTTATTTGAAAATCACACCCAGCCTATATAGTGCACAGTTGATACACTCACAAGACAAAGAAAATTTGTTATAAAGTAACAATAGAAGCAGTTTGTCATGTTTTAGCAGACATATCTACATATCTTCACACTAGCATGTACTAGGTGTTAAAAATAAGATTTGTCAATTTTAATATTGAATAACACAAAAAATATACACCAGATTATACTGCTATTGAGTATAGGTGTAGTTGAATAGTGAACATTTATGGTGGAAGTGGTTTGACTAAGATATCAATATTAAGTTTTATGTAATTCATGCTTATTTAAAAAGTAAGGGTTCAGATTTTGCTCAATATCCAGTCCCCTGTACAAAATTGAAACTGTACAGAAATCAAATGGTGTGTGTGAGCATGTGACGTGTTCAGTTCCCACACAATAGAAATAGACAATGGCTGCCAGAGACTGCACATTGGAAACTTTGGTATGCCAGCCTCTCATAGACTACGTCCTGGGTAGATGAATGCTATATTAATATTCATAAGTAGCCTGGCGACTGCTAGACTCTATTCACTATCCACAGCCATTGCCCATTTCTATTGTGTGGGGACTAGACACACACTCTTACACACACCATTAGATTTCTGTACAATTTCAATTTTGTACAGGGGACTGGATATTGAGCAAAATCTGAACCCTAACTCTTTAAATAAGCATGGATTACATAAAAGTGATTATTGATAGCTCATTCAAACCACCTCCACCATAAATGTTCACTATTCAACTGCAACTATACTCAATACCAGTCTAATCTCGTGTATAGTTTTTGTGCTATTAAATACCAAAATTGACAAATCTTATTTTTAACACCTAGTATAATCACAAACAAACATCGACCTGAACATTCAATTATGAAGACTATGTGCAGTTTTGCTTAAACCTTTCTCTGCCGGGGTATTTTGGGCCTGTGAGGCCCCCCTTCAGATCGCGGCCGAGAATATGTGATATCATAAAAGTGATTATTGATAGCTCATTCAAACCACCTCCACCATAAATGTTCACTATTCAACTGCAACTATACTCAATACCAGTCTAATCTCGTGTATAGTTTTTGTGCTATTAAATACCAAAATTGACAAATCTTATTTTTAACACCTAGTATAATCACAAACAAACATCGACCTGAACATTCAATTATGAAGACTATGTGCAGTTTTATTGGCTTTCATGGCTTAAACCTATCTCTGCCGGGGTATTTTGGGCCTGTGAGGCCCCCCTTCAGATCGCGGCCGAGAATATGTGATATTAGAATCAATTTCTAATGCATTTTATTGTTTTTGTAATCTCTTATGTATTTCTTTGTTTTTTCGCTTTTTTGTTTTTTTATTGTTTTTTCAATGAAATTTGTCGGTGACACTTATGCAATCATAAACACCATAAAATTAAGTAATTTGAATCAGTAAAACCAAAAATATTCATAAATTTATGATTTCGGGCTGAAAACACAATTTGTATTAAAATTGTACACAAAATTACGTTTTTGAGCAATTTTTGGTGCGACATGTATGTACAAAATTATGTGTATCTTTGGAACTGCGTACCCGGGCGTTGCAAATTTGGTTTTAAAAGATGTGGGAGACTCAAAGGAAAAAAGTAATGAAACATCGCGGCGAAAGCTTTTCACGTTGTGGACATATCGCACGAAGAGTCGAGGGCTCCCACCCCCCGGCGGAGATAGGGTTAACTCTTGATTGTCTTCAATTCACACTCATTATCTACATGATAACTGGTGAATTGTACAGCAATACAGAATGAAATTTAGCCTCAAAGCCTTAAAAAACAGTAGGCCTATGCCATTTGCAGTTTCTCAAAATATGCTGGTGAAGCAAAATCATGTCAAGGCAGATGCGGGAAATCTTCAAACTATTAACCCACCCGATATAATAGTGCTCGGATTTTACCCGGCCTCGGCCCGGCCTCGCTCGAGGATTCCGAGGATTGACCCAAGTGTCCAAGGACGAGGCCGAGGATTTTTCTCCGAGGTCAAGGACGAGGCCAAGGCCAGGATTTTGGCCTCGAGGCCGGCCTCGAGGACGAGGCCGTCCTCGAGGACTACAACACTGCCGCTGACTTCCCCCTGACTTGCCGCTGACTTGCTGCATACCTGTAGGAACCTTGCCGCAGATCTGCGGCTGATCTGCGACAACCCCTTCTTGATGAATATTCATTATTAACAGGCTGCAGCAAGTCTGCGGCAGGTCTGCAGCAGGTCTGCAGCAGACTCTTCCTGATGAATATTCATTATTAAAAGGCTGCAGCAAGTCTGCAGCAGGTCTGCGGCAAGTCTGCAGCAGACTCTCCAGCGAAGCTCACTGGCCTGAAAAAGTATGCGGCAAGGTTCCGGCAAGTCTGCGGCAAGAGCTAATTTGCATGTGAAAATGATGCCTGTCTGCGGCAGGTCTGCGGCAGGTCTGCGGCAAGGTTCCCACAGCAGTCTGCGGCAGGCCAATTTTTTTCCTATGGGTTAGTCTCTGAAAACTAATTTGCATGAGACTACTGCATAAAATTTGTCACGTTAATGCATGAGGTACACATTTATAATTTGTCAATCAATTTCACAAATGATACATCATGAACACCCATGCAGGGCAAAGGTTTGATAGTAGACCAAGAATTGAGTAAGGCGATATTTAAATTCAATTCAAAATCCAACGATCACTGTGGACGTGGATAATTCCCCCCCCCCATCCATCGAGCGAAATCTAACTGAGTTTTGCTTGATACTTTGCGAACCTGTGAAAAGAACCATGTATCAATGAGGACTGGGATATACTGTTACACTTACGCATCCGCCAGCATATGCACAATACTTCAGACTATGTGAACGAAGACATTCATTAAAACAATGGATAAGTTGAGTAGCCAAGTCATGCCACTTTTCAGCTGTCGCTTTCCGTCCGTGGGAATACCAGTACCAGGAGTCTGCCCTGCAAGAGATTAAACAACCATTGTTTAAAGACTGTGTTCATGATTTGCACACCACGAAATCAACGTATCGACCAAAATAAGCTAAAATCATTTATAATCTAAAGATTCACATAAATCTTCACATCTTTCAAAAGCTTTAGGACTGAAATGTCAGATTTCTTGAAGATAAAGCGCTGAAAATTTCAAACAGAATGCACACGGCGTATCGTCAAATTCAGCGACCAACGCGTCGCTCACTGAATTTGAATTTTACACAACCGTTAACCTAGTCTTATTGCCAGACCTGATTCGTATATCATAGTGAAAACTAAATATCTGCCAATCAAAGCTTGCAAGATGAAAACTCACACCAGTGCCGTTGGATGATTATCAAGCGATCTTCGCTACGTTTGGACTCAACCAAATTAAAAATTAATTAGTGAAAGCTACATCCAGTGTCTGAAACCTAGACTACCGATGCAAACTACAACTTGAGTAACGGCCCAATTTAAAATGTTTTATCGTTTTGTCTTTCAAAAACTTCAAGTTAACAACGTGTGATTCCCAAATTTCAAACACTGCATTTTTATCTACCTATCTTTCGCTGGATCAAATCTGAGCATGCAACAACAGTTTGGTGTGCAAATCACAAACACAGTCTAAGGATAGGTAGGTGAAAATACAGTGTTCGAAATTTGGGATTGATACGTTGTTAATTTTTTAAAATATAAAAAGATAAAACATTTTAAATTGGGCCATTGGTCAAGTTGTATTTTGCAGCGGTAGTCTAGGTTTCAGACACTAGCTTTCATTTACTAATTTTGAATTTGGTTAAGTTTTTGATATTGCAAGCATTGATTAGCAGGTATTTAGTTTCACTAAATGATGTACGAATCAGGTCTGGCAGTAAGACTTGATTAACGGTTGTGTAAAATTCAAAACAGTGAGTGGCGCGTCGCTCACTAAATTTGAAAGTACGTCGCGTGCGTTCTGTTTGAAGTTCTTATCGCTTTATCTTCACTAAATCTGACATTTCATTCCTAACGCTTTTGTCAGAAGTGAAGATTTATGTTAAATGCATGTTTCGCTTAAATGATTATTTATGTTGTACTTGCTAAGTAAATGGTAAAAGCTAAGTAAAGTGGCCGCCAGCCGTAAGACATATTTACTGTTATTATTGTTGTTTTTATTATTATTCTCATTGTTATTATCATTATTATTATTATTATTATTATTATTATTATTATTATTATTATTATTATTATTATTATTATTATTATTATTATTTTTATTATTATTATTATATAATTTACAAGAATTATACATTTAGCTAGCTATAGATTACAGAAGTGGGAAATGATATGCGGAACCAGGTGCAGGTAGTCGCAGCTGATTGTTTCTACCAACGAATGCTGTCTGAACACAAAAGAATAGGAAAGGGTAAAAGAAATGGGCCAGGTGATATACGTCACAAACACTCACATACATATTTATTTATGTGTCTGTGTGTGCGTACTTTATAAATGGTTCGGTTTAGTTTGGCTTATCATAAGGTGATCAGTGATGATTAAAACCACAAAGAAAATGGAAAATTAAGGAATCTATCAGGCCTATGGACCAAGAATCCAAGAAATAACGCTGTAAAATAAGAGAGTAAAAAGGATGGGAAATTGTAACATATATGATCAAAGATACTATATATATCCTACCTATCAGTCGGATTTCTGATCATCAAGATAATTTTGGCCTGGGGTTGCAGTGCGTGTATCAAGTCAGCATTAGTAAACGGCGGTTCTGTCGCATTGGGAAACATTTCCAACCATTTTGTTCCCAATGTGTAAGCAGTAGTTATCGACGCATCCCCTGCATGATTTCCAAAAAAAATATTTTGATCATTAAACAGTTTTACAAATTTAGCCTTATACATACTTCTTTCAATTTAATTAATAAATATTCCGATGATGGATAAGCTCAACTCAAAGATTTTACCGTCTATGTAACTGGGTTGGTGATTTAAATCAATGGCGATTCGAATCACTGATTTTTTTTTCTTTTTACCTTTCAGTTTGTTTAAAGATCAGTGATTTGAATCAATATGATAGATTTATTGATTTTAATCACGTTTTGAATCATGAACTGGATCTTGATTTATATCACCCCTTTCAATAATAAATATAATAATATCAATAATCACCAACCCAGTTATGTAGTAGTAATAACAGTAATGATAAAATACAGGAAAGTATATATTCATTAAGTAGCCAATAACTTAATGATATCATTTCTTTGTCCAAATGTTTCTTTATATTATTTTCATATTTGTGTTTTAGCGGTATGAATAGGGCTATGTATAAACTATTAAAGACACTATATAACACTGTGGAAGACCCGTTTAAAAAATTGTCGAACTTTGCTATCTGACATATCTGACAGTGTTTGAATGGAAAAATAAACACCCTAGAACACAAAAGTTTGGACAGTTATGCTGTCACTAGTACAATATGTGCAGATACAAATTGGCATATTAATTTTATATCGGGTGATAGGAAATTCTGCAACACAGCAGTCTATGGAGAAAAGCTGGAATGGTCTCTCAATGATTTTCACTTTTTTTAAGCACTTAATGATTATTTTACACTGCAATTTTTTCAGGGCTTCATTTTTAGACCATATCAAAGACACTAGTAGCATGGGGAATCGTGTAGCTCAGATTTTTTAAACTGGAAACACTGTTATACAATGCCTTTAATAATATTTAAAGTTTCATATTGCTCTGTTCAGGTATTGTAATTTATGATTTTATCTAATTTATGTATTGTGTATTATGCTCGTACCCTCTTTTTTACGTATGTTGCACTCGCATTGAAATTTTTATATTGTATATATTGTAAATTCATTGCAATTCAGACTTTGGGCTGCAACGATGATTTCAATAAAACACCATTATATATATAAATGCTATTCTTGACACATTTTCAACGAATAATGAAACGACATCAAACAAATGCACATAATGTACATAATTGTCTCTATAGGCTCGTAAATAATTCTGATCTGATATAGTACTGATTACAATTGTATTCCTTTCTTTCATGGCAATGATATGTGACCCGTCAAATTTGTTGTTCCTATCTGTTCCTAGTCTGCTCTTGCACATGAAACCATACCCGGTAATTTAAAATTATCACCAGTGTATCACTGTACTTAATTATATTTTTTTAACATTTCAAGGTGTATTTTTGAACGGCACGTCCACCTGTGAACCTTTGAGAATAAAAAAAACCCTACGTAAAGGGTTTAGAATACGGTAAATTTGAATATCGAAGGAATTCAGGACTTGTGTAAGTGCTAGGTCTACAAATCCTTATGAACGTCCCTGACTATTTTGCGATTTTCTCTTAAAAACAACAATAAAGACAAAACAAATTATCTTCTCTACTTACCAAATACGGCTCGATGGTACCTTCTCCCGTTCGAAGTTATAATGGAAGTGTTCAGTATGTGAGGAACAGAGAATGCCTTGTGGAAGTTAAGATACCATTCCAAGGAACTATCATCTTCGCCGCCCGTTATATTACGTATTTTAAGGACTGATTACAAGAAAAACAACACAAAACAATACAGTGGATCACAAGTGAATTTTCAATCTCGTGAAACGCAGATACAAATTATAAAACATTATGCAAATCAACAACTAGTTCGGGTTAAAATGTAGGGTCATTTAGAATGTTTCAATTGCAATAACATATCAAGCATTTCTTATATTTTGAGATATAGCTGGCTCTATCATATAATGAGTACGATAAACATGCAGAACTAAGAATTCTCACTGGAAACATTCCATTAAATATTTCCGTTCTTACTGGAAGGCCACGGGCCTGAATTTATGTAGTTGCTGTCACCCAATGTAGGGAGGGGGTGCCGTTGCCCTGAAAGCAGTAGGTTATAGGATCAAGTCTAGTTTGGCCCATTCTTTTTCTTTGTCATTAGAAATAAATGCATGAAACATTTGTTTTTTGTCGAGCCCACCGAGGTGGAGGGAGACTGAGGGATCACTTTTGGCGTCCATCCGTCCGTCGTCCGTCCATCCGTCCGTTGCACCTACAAAAATTTGAATAACTTTGTGCTAAATGCTCCAATTTTAATCATACTTGAATGGAAGACTGATCATACAGACTTTCAAATTTAGAAGTAATGTGAAGGTCACCACAAGGTAAAAGGCCATCAGCAGAGGTCAATGACCTTTATGAGCCCAATGTTAAGTTTTTAGCAAGATTCCATTATGGCCCATAACTTTGACCCTATTTGCCCAGTTGTGACCAATTTGGGTGGTAGATTTCTCATAGCATAGGGAACTAAAGGTCACCAAAAGGTTAAAGTCACACACGAAAAAAAAGGTTAAAGTCACTGGCAGGGGTCAATGATCTTTTGAACCCTATGTTTAGTTTACTGAGCAAGTTTCAATGTACGCGAAACTGAGCGAGACATATTGTGGCTGTCGCTTTGTACCAAATATAGAATATAACTTAGGAGATTCAGCAGAAATTATGCGAGGTGGTCGAAGTTAATCTGACCAAAAGTGGAACAGTCATCAGTCAGTTCTACCACTGCTAGTACGAATTCCCCACTACTATTCTCTTTGCCAAGTCAGGTTTTCAATCTCCAGAATTCGTTTCCTGAGGTGAGCACACATCAAACCGTTTCTTTATGGAGGTATGCATCGTATCAGTTAATTACCGCCACGATTGGTACAAATCGACTTTAAAGTATTATTACAGTGGCAACTGAAAACGTCGTCACGTTACAAACGGCTACAAACGCGTTTTCTGAAATGAATTTGTGTCAATAAACGCAACGCACGCATTTTCTACGCTGGCTTTGCGTTTCGAATTCGTCGCGTTTGAGCATCGTTTAAAAAAAACGCGTTTATTGAAACGCGTTTGTAACATGACAATGTTTTCGGTCGTCACTGTACGATCACGTGACTTCGGGGTACCTTGTTTTTTGTGGATTGGTGTTCCCTTAAAGCCGTGTCGCCTTGGTCCCCACCAGTGAGGCTCCTTGGGATTATCAATGACGTCAGGATGTGCTGTTATCTTATCAAAGATATCTGTGGTGCCACACTTATACATCCCGATGACGTAGAAATACGGCAAACAGTTGAGATTTGATTCTCCCCTTACCCAGCATGGGTTTTTGAAGTCATCCAAGAAATGACGTGGGATTTTCTGGAAGAGCTGGTTAAAACACACACACACATTTAAAAAAGCAAAAATTAGTCAGGTACAAGAGTCAGACTCCATTCTCATAGCATATGGTATATACTGTACAATGGGAATTTCTCTCTGGGTAAAGAAAAGCAAGATAGCAACCTTATCTTCTGAAGTTCTCAAATAGATTTGCGACATAATCAATTGATATCTGGTCGACGCACTTGCATGAAGTACTGTAGAGATGTTCATGAATATTAATAAGGTCTCGTAGTATTATCAAGTGCGCATGCGTCCTGCGAAAAAAGTTCGTGGGGAAACGCCCGGCGGTACTCAGATCAAAGTCGGACGGGGGTGTGCCGCTGAGAACTCCGAACCCATACCCACATCAAAGGGTCCTTTTGCCGTAAATAGGCACCCGTGTCTAAGGGTTTCAAATTTTTTTGGAAAACTTGAAAATAACATATGTTTGCGAAAATTTGAAAATTGCGAGTGTTTGCGCACAAAGCGCGCCAAAAATTTAAAAATTTGAAAAATAGGACCCATGTCTAAGGATTTTTCTTGAAAAAGTCACCCTTCCCAACGACACATCCCCGTATACCCAATATACGTGAGTACCACCCCCCCCCCCCCGAACCATTGGTGATTATGTGTCTATTCAAACGTAGAATAGTGTCATTTTGTTGAGTAGAATTTCAATCTCCGCAATGGTTTCTATTGCATG
>JZLH01S0030889.1:0-14636 GCA_001188425.1 Eucidaris tribuloides
CGAGAGATAATTCGAATTCTTGATATCAAGAAATATGATGTAACTGTTAAAACGGCTTGCATACGGCCGTGCAATGTTTGGTCGAGCAAAATAACAAATACTGGTTATAATGATCCGCCGAGGAATTGAAAATAATATTTAGGCCCCTGGGTTTTGGCAAAAACCAACATAGCAGACAAGCCCCTGTTAAAGGTTTATTCCAAATTCCTTGATGAGTTATAATAATTCCTCGATGGATAAGCTTTCACATTTTTGAGAGTTAGGCCTATTTTTATTTCAACAACCTGAAGCTTACTGCATGAGAACTTCAGTATTTTTACTTCGTAGCTCGAGAGCTCAATATAGTTCAGCTTGATTACCTACAAATAAACTAAAGTCTATATGATATTATCAAGGGGAAAATGTGATTTTCCAAATGGTTCGCTGTCGAGGTGATATCCTAGTTCTTTCCAAACAAATGTCTTCAAAAAGAGTGATAATAATTAGGTTGAGCCCGGAGCCCTTAATATCCATCTACCTCAGATACATTTCGTTTTGGACAAATGGCGATAGGCCTACAGGTATCTCTTTAAATAGATCGTAAAAATTGATAATAATAATAATAATAATAATTATTATTATTATTATTATAATAAAAGATAATTATAATAAAAATAATAATATAACTCTATTATACAGTGATTTTCAGAACAAATATATATCAGAGCGCTTATGATGCATAGAAAAATCAACAAAATTTTATGGAGAACAAAATTTAAATTATTAAACATATTAGATAATAAAGTATGGTTATGCCTTTTCCATCAATGTGTTTTAAGTTTGACCTGTGACGAAGAAATATCAGTGATGCATGCGAATGAGGCTGGAAAATTCCACAAGCGTGGGGCGGAGCAATAAAGGACCTTTTACCAAATATTTTTGTTTCTTGCTTTTGATCAGTCAAAGGATTTGATTGGCAAAGACAAGGGACCTCAGTGTGTTTCACAACTTTCACTGAATAATTTTCAGAAAGATAGATTTGATTACGGAGCATGTATGTATATGTAGATTTGATTGAAAGTCAAAGAAGAATTTTATGAACTGAACGCGAAAAATCTAAATGAGGAGGTCCAATGTGCCGTGCTGGCATAGTTTTGGATTCTTGCAGTTCAGTAGGCTACGGGGGGGGGGGGGCTGGGGGGCATGTGGCCGCCTCTCCTCAGAAATTTCGTGGGCTCCGCAAGGTGCTCACCCCGACAAAAAGTTATGACGCGAGAAAAAATTTGACCTGGAATTTGGAGAAAAACAATAACCAAAATTGGACTGTGATTTGGCGAAATGTTTTTCGTCACTATATCCGCCCCCCCGCTCCCCCGAGGAGTTTCGGCGACTGTTGAACAATTTTGGAGTGGATTCTGAGAATTTTTTTTTATCAACTACTCCCCCCCCCCACCGAGATTGACTTGGGGAACAATTCTTAATTTACCAAGTTTTTCTTATACAGCGAAAGATGCTTTAGACGACAGATACTATATTGGATCCGGGCTATGATATGGGCGGCGAGTGAAAGTTTTTTTTAAAGGTAGCACGCCCGCAAAGTTAAAAACTTTTGGGAAGGATTTATAGAACATTGGTGATCGGAATCGGTGGGAGTTCTATGATGTTTCTTCGGTGAGAAAACAGCTAGGTACAACGCTTCCATCATAATTGTCGTTAAAAACGCAAGAAATTTTCAGTCATCCAGGAACGAATGTCATAAATCATCTTCCAGTTCTGTAACATTTCAAATGTCAGGCTTTACAGTTATGTATAGTTGACGTCGTCGGCATATATCATTGAGGACAGGGGGCGTCCGATTCATATGGGGGGGGGGGGTGGAAAAAGTCACAAATTTTCGCGCCAAACTATTATACAATTTAGTATTTTAATGTTTTTTATGCCTGTTAATGGTGTTATGCTCTTCCAATGCTTTTTAAAAATATATTTCTGGAGGGGGGGGGGGACAAATCGATATGTTTGCCCCCCCCCCAAATATTTTCATGGGGGGACGATCGTCCCCCGCCCGCCACCCTCCCCGCCAGATCGGCGACGGCCTCTGATTGAGCGAGAAACCATTGGAAATGATGATGTCTTTCTTCGGCAGTGTCGTATGTGGGTCAATGACGAACCTTGTGGCGGCACTCCCCCCCCGCCCCAGCTCCAAGGGCGTAGGCTGGTTTTGCGGCACGGGAGGGCACATCTTCGGAGGTGGAACTAAAGTGGAACATGGGGAAGGTGACATCTTGAGGGAAGTGGAACTAAGTTGAGTAATCAAGGCGTTGAAGAGCATGAAAAAGTGGTAACAAGTATATTCGTTTTTCTTTCCAGGAGAGCGGAACCTATGGCTCTGCGGGGGGGGGGTTGACCGTGCACCAGTGCACCCCCTCCCCCAGGCTACGCCCTTGCCACCACGCAACACCTACTCAGCAATAGAGCAGTAGGATCAGATCGCGAGCCATCAATGATTCACTTGTTATATCGTCACGAAGATGTAAGAACTCAAAACCATATTGGCAGCGCATGCAGAAACTCCAAAGCGTATTTTCATAAATACAATTTAGAGTGTATCTCCTGAAAGCCAATGGTCAGGAAGATTTTCGTCGGAAGGTTCAACTGATTTTTATTCACCTCATTTGTTTGTGATTCTGTGGGGCAAAAATCGATTTTGTACCATGTAGCCTATATGAGATATGTATGATTACGTGTAGTAAGTGCGCATGAGCATCAATATTGATGATACAAAGATTCGAAATAATTAATTAATTAAATTCTATGGGAAATATATTACAAAGGGACTGAAAATACTGAGGTTTAAGTACAGTCAGGCCTCTGTTTAAAGGCAGTGGCGTATCTAGGAAATGCAGCGCCCGGGCAAGTGCTAAAATTGCGCCCTTCATTCCAACAATTGAAAACGGGGGCAACTGAAATCGCGCCCCTTCAAGCAGCTTCCGCCTTGGCCGGTGTCGAAATCGCGCCCTTTACAACTTTTTTTTTGGCCGGTAGCTTCAAGATTTATTCGTTGAAATCAATATTTCAATGTCTTTTTCCTCCCCCGCTTTTCTAACAGTTTCTTCCCCTTTTCTTCATATTCCCTTGTTTTCTTCAAACTTTTGCCTTTTTGCGCCCTCCTGAAA
Organism: Eucidaris tribuloides; assembly: GCA_001188425.1. NCBI lineage: Eukaryota > Metazoa > Echinodermata > Echinoidea > Cidaroida > Cidaridae > Eucidaris > Eucidaris tribuloides. The sequence goes on from JZLH01S0030889.1 coordinate 3,153, forward strand.
GTCGCGCCCGGGGCACGTGCCCGCCCTTGCCCCCGCTAGATACGCCACTGTTTAAGGCTCGTATATGGCTGCAAGCAGCGGCTTCATTTGCTTCTGTATATGATACGTTTCAGCCCAAGTATACATTTTTTGTGTCATTAATCGAATCCCGCATGCATTGTTTTCGTAATTTAGCTTACAAGCTATTATTTGTAACATATTTTAATATTTCACAACTTCGCATATAAATTAAAACAAACAAATGACATGACATGATATCGTCACATTATGCAGAATGCACGTTAATTGCATTTGTTAACAAATGTGTATCGGTAAATTATTTTGCTTTCATACCCCCCACACGCGACGCACGACACACACACACAGCACACCGCGCGCGCACACGCGCACAACGCGCACACGCACACACACACAGCACAACACACACATAAACACGAACAAATACACTCACACACACAAACACACACAAACACATACACACATAATAACACAAACATCACACACACACATCACACACACACCACACACACTACACAAACTACAACACACACACACACACACACAGCACATCACACACACACCTACACACACACACAACACCACACACACCACACACCACACACATCAACACACACACACACACACACACACACACACAAACACACACACAACAACACACACACACACACACACACACACACACAACACACACAACAGAAACATGCACACGATGAGTAATAGGCTGTCATATGGGAAACAATTTACCAACAACGTAAATCCGCAAATACTTCATTTTAGACTCTTACGTGTACTCCGGGGGGGGGGGGGGGGGCAGTGCAATTACAGAGTGTACACCATGCGCGTGTACGGACTTTCAAAATAGACCGCTAAACAAGTAATTTCTGTCGATCTCAGCATACCCTAAAACAAGTATTTCGAGTCTGAAAATGATACCCTTTTCAAGTAACATCCTGTTAAAAGTATCCGCCTTTTCCCGATTCTGGCGATTTTGATACCTTTTCAATGTACGTGCGTACATCGCCCGACCGTGAAAAACAACCCTTTTTACGCGTTTTTCACACGCGCAATGGTGTACACCTTGTAATGACACTGGCCCCCTCGGCCGTGTACTAAGAAAATGTATAAGTATAATTACAGCCTGCCAGCCATAATTTCTGCTCTCTACGTCTCACTTTTAATGTTTTCATTGTTATTTTCAATTTTTCATACTACATGTATACTAAACGCTCATACAAAACTCACCGAGACTTCCAATCAAATCAAGCCACTGCTTCCGTGATTGACGGTCTCTTAAATTGTTCATTTTTATGCCTCGGCAACGAAGTTGCCGAGGCATCAGTTTTCGGGGTTGTCGCGTCCGTGCCGTCGCGTCCGTCCGTCCGCCGTCCGTCCGTCCTTCCGCCGTGGTCCGTCCGTCCGTCCGTCCGTCGTTACCGGATCTCGTTACCGCGATAATTGAGAAACCCCATGGATTTTGATGTAACTAGGACCAAGTATGTACTATGAGCCACCAATGAACTGATTAGATTTTGGAGCTGAAAGGTCAAAGGTCAAAGGTCACCGGCCTTAAATATGTCTGGTTTGGGCTCGTTACCCACGATAACTTGAGAGCGGCTGGTCGGATTGTCATGTAACTTGGATGAAGTATGTATTATGAGCCACCAATGAAACTGATTAGATTTTGGAGCTGTAAGGTCAAAGGTCAAAGCTCACCGGGCCTTAAATATGTCTGATTTGGGCTCGTTACCCGCGATAACTTGAGAGTGGCTAGTCGGATTGTCATGTAACTTGGTGAAGTATGTATTATGAGCCACCAATGAACTGATTAGATTTTGGAGCTCAAAGGTCAAAGGTCAAAGGTCACCGCGGCCTAAAATATGTCTATTCGTCCTCATTACCGCGATAACTTGAGAGCGGCTTGTCGATTTTGATGTAACTAGGACCAAGTATGTACTATGAGCCACCAATGAAACTCATTAGATTTTTGGAGCTCAAAGCGTCAAAGGTCACCGGGCTTAAATATGTCTGATTCGGGTTCGTTACCATGATAACTTGAGAGCGCTTGTCGGATTGTCATGTAACTTGGTGAAGTATGTATTATGAGGCACCAAGAACTGATTAGATTTTGGAGCTGAAAGGTCAAAGGTCAAAGGTCACGGGGCCTAAAATATGTCTGATTTGGGCTCGTTACCGTGATATAACTTGAGAATGGCCTGTTGAATTTTCATGTAACGTGGGTGAAGTATGTATTATGAGCCACCAATGAACTGATTAGATTTTTAGTTCAAAGGCAAAAGGTCAAAGGTCACCATGCCTAAAATATGTCTGATTCGGGCTCATTACCGCGATAACTTGAGAGCGGCTGGTCGGATTTTGATGTAACTAGGACCAAGTATGTACTATGAGCCACCAATGAACTCATTAGATTTTGGAGCTGAAAGGTCAAAGGTCACCCGCGCTTAAATACGTTCTGATTTGGGCTCGTTACTCTGCGATAACTTGAGAACGGCCGGTTGAATTTTCATGTAACTTGGGTGAAGTATGTATTATGAGCCACCAAAGAACTGATTAGATTTTGGAGTTCAAAGGTCAAAAGGTCAAAGGTCACCGGGCCTAAAAATGTTCTGATTCGGGCTCGTTACCGGGCGATAAACTTGAGAACAGCTTATCGGATATTGATGTAATTTGGGTGAAGTATGTATTATGGGCATAAATGACATTTAGAGTTGAACGGTCAAAGGTTACGATGCCCTGTACATTCAAAGTTTGGAATTGGACGGGGTGCGGAGGCATACCCATCGGCTGCGCGCAGCCGAATTGCTCATATTTAAAGATATTTTATTAGAATATGTTACAGTAATATTGTTCATGATATTTTGAGTATTGTGTACTTTCGAACTGTATTATTACTTGAATCAAATCATTATTTTGTCTTATAAGTTGGGGATGAAAACAAAATGAATAAATGAATGAATGAATGACTTAGGTGTCTTTGTATTTGGAAAATACTGGTTACACCAGTGTCCTACTTCATAATGTGGATACTTCATTCGGTAATGCATACTGCATGCATGGAAGCATAATGGATACCAATTGCGTTTTTGTAAGCTGCCTAAATAAAGAGTGCGCGAAGACCTACTAAGTTTGGGTAAACATGCGATTGCGTAATAGCGATGGTGAATGAATGCAAAGTCCAACTCGACCACTCGGAGAAAATGAGAATGCAATGGACTCTGGACCTCAGGTCAGTGTGGCGTCGCTATAAATAGTACATTACATGGCTTACAGTGACGTCAGTGTAAAAGGTTTCTTATCTCATTATTAACCGAGCAAAAGGTGGTGGTGGTTTTGGTGGAGGGGGGGGGGGGAGGTGGGGCCGGAATACCCCACACGAGGAATGGCTGTTAACCTTATATGAGAATGGTTAATAATGAAAACATTATCATATCCTACGTCAATCACACTTCACTTTACCCAAACACTGCATTTGGGACGGTTTCCCAGCACAGGGGTAGGGTGGGGCCGGGGGGGGGGTCCGGGGTGGCTTCTGGTGATGCACCCCCCCCGAAGGTAAACATAACACACATATTACCCGATTTTTTTTTCAATAACTTCATTCCAAATTTATACATTTAGTCAATCATAGAATCATAGAGGTACGTGATTATTGCTTTCAATAAACGGGCCTTATGTTTCGAGTCCAGACCATTTTTATCTTGAAATCATAATACTAGTATACATTTTTTTCCAGGAGGACCTGGGGAGGTATATCTCTTCCAACTTCCTGATTGTTCTTATACATTTTCCCGAAGTTTGGGTTGTTCACAAAGTCTTAACCCACACTGACTATTGCATGCTCGGATGCTCCCCCCAAAACGCGCAACCCCTTACATCCTATTACGTAAATTAGCTAGCATGTTGACATATTATTACGTGATACATACCAGCAACCAGCGAGGGCGTATATAGTTATATAAGCCCCTCGGTATACAGTATTCGGCGTTATATTCTATCAGTGTATACCTGTGCTCTGGAATCTTAAATTTCATCGTATTATTATAGCAATCAACCATGTCGGAGAAAAGTAAGTATTGTAATTGCATTTTTGAGTGTGCTTAGCTTAGTTCCTGCAAAGTTGCGCAAAAAAGCAGATTTTAGTATATTTTGATTATTTAAACTCGTCATGGGTATATCAGTATAATGCACTTATGCATGAATGCACATAGTAATTGCTGAACAGAAGTGTTGTGTTGCGTTGCGATGTTGTATGTGAAGAATTGTAGATCAACGCGATTGAGTATATGCAAATACAATGTACATCAATTTTAAACCACACGTTATCATTATAATATGATGTATTTTGATACAACAAATTCGTTATGTGCCGTTTTCGTGTGAAATTTATTGATTGTGAATGCATGCTGCATGATTGATTAATAATCATACTCAACATTCACATGCAGTTGACGAAGAGTAAAATTTAATATTATAATTTTGGCTTACAAAATTTCAACTAAAGATTTGTCAGAAGTTTATATACTCTCTAGTTGAAGACTGGCATGACTGGAGGGTCTTGTGATTATGAAATTATATATATATGTAGGTCTCTTTTCTGTCACTTACATTTGATTTGGAATAAAACACGTATTTTCAGAGCTTTCTGAATTCAAAATACCAAAATAAGTCTGGTGATACGTATGGCATTACTTTGTGTTTATTTCTAAAGAGTATTATCTAAACAAAAGAACGAAAAAAACAAACATTATGAGTGTCTTCCCAATTTCTTCAATTTTCAACTTCAATTTTCTCCGTTTCTGTAAAATTAAAGGTTCATATATGCTTTCCTAACTTCATCCTCTTAATTCCTTTCTTTTTGTTGTTGTTGTCCTCGATCTGCTGTTGTCGATAGTTTTAAATGTCTTTTAACAACATTTGCTTTTATTCGATTTCCGTCCGTTTCTTTATCAAAGTAACTGTCACGTTCCGTAAGTTCCTATTTTGAACTAAATTAAGGAACATGATTCCATTTAAACCAAGTAACCGCGAGTAACCCACAATCGTCAGATACGTAAAATAAATATGAGCCTGATCAATTTGTCACGGACGGACATTTAAAAAATTCTGAAAGTTTAAGGGCTTGTAAAAATTAAGTAGTAAAATTTGTTAAGTTTGTGTATGGTTCATTGTGAAGAGTATCTCTGAAATTGTTAAATATTTATAGAATTTCGTTGCCATGGTTACCTACCAAAGATAGAATCCATTAAATATTCAATGTCACGGACGGACAGGATAGAAATGGGTTTCTACACTTGTCAGTGATCTTTTGTTCTTTCTGTCTAAACGAAACAATGCTGTCAATTTCTTTTCATTGCAGATGTTAGTCTAATAAGTTGACTTCCCTGACATATGCATGTAATTTTGAAGCAAGCTGCAACTTTTACTAGAACGATAAAAAGTTTTGTCACGGACGGACACTTCCAGCGTCACGGACGGACATTTTTTTGCCCAATTGGGCATTATCCCAATTAAAATTGATATTTCAGCCCAGATTCTAGTATTCATGTCACTAATAAACTTGAAAAGATGAATAAACTAGAAATTTTGTGTGTCCACAGGACACAGATGCCCCTGCTATAATGCAGTCAGTAAGCATTTCTTATTGAGTGTGTGGAAACCATTTTGCATGAGCTGTGACCTTTGACCTTTGAATTGCAGACTCCAACTTGAACTTGAGTTGTATTTTAGTGTCATCTACCTACATGCCACATTTTTTTTTATAAATTCTGTCAAATATTTATTAAGTTATCACCCCAAAATCATTTTGCATATATAATGAGCTGTGACCTCTGACCTTTTACCTGCAGACTCCAAATTCGAACTTGACTTGTATTTTATTGTCATCTATCTACATTCAAAAAATTTTTTAATTCCGTCGAATATTATTCAAGTAATCATCTAGAAACCAATCTGCATATATAATGAGCTGTGACCTTTGACCTTGGACTTGCTGACTCCAAAATCGAACATTTCCTGTAGTTTAGTGTGATCTACCTACACACGAAAAATATTTAAAATCTGTCAAATATTTTTTAAGTTATCATGGGGAAACAAATTAGGGGGACAGACGGATGAACGGACTGACAGGGCAACGCTTACTGCCCCCTGGAGACTTCGTCTGCGGGGGCATGAAAACACTTGTATGTGAGTGTGTGTTGGGGGAGGGGTTATTTGGGGGTACTATATTTATGAATTACAGTACCATTTATTGGATTTATGTTATGAAATATCTCCCCAAACTGATAAAACACATTTACAAAATCATTGAATAAGAAATCCCCTATTTTACCATTGCAATATAATGCAAATGTCTGTCCGTGACAAAATTTTGTCCGTCCGTGACAATATTCAAATTCATATTTAGCATATGAATATTTAATTGATCTGGGTTTCATACATACACATTATAGGTCTTTAGCTGGTGAGATAGCTCACCATGTTTTTGTTTAAATTTATTACTCCGGCAACAGAACAAAAAACTTTTAAATTTTCTTTCTGTCACGGACAGACCAATTTGCATAAACTTGAATAGAAAAATGCGGTTTGACCATTATTGTACAAATATTTCACAATATTTTTCTGCATGTTAGCAAACTGGTGTTTCATCTATAATTATTTGCAAACAAAACACGAGACAATCTAATGATTGTCAAAATAGGACCAAATCAATATTTCTCAGAAGTGTCCGTCCGTGACAGCAGTGTTCAACACCCCTATTTGAAAGTGAGTCATTCCAGTCGCTTTCCGGACCTTACCAAATAAAACAAATATGGATTTTAGTAACTTTAGATATCAATGAAAGATCCGGCAGTGATTACATCATAAGAATATCAAAATGAATTTTTTACCCCTATGCTCACTTTAACCGATCAGGCTCATATGTCAATTATCATTTTCTTCAAATACTCAACTATCTCCACTCATAACTGCGAAAACAATGAGAATATCTGACAGTTTTGTTTTTTCACGTTACTATGTTTTAATTACCACCGTATGCTGATTGAAATAACAATGAAAACAATTAAATTCGTTGAAAAAGAAAAAAGAAATGACGGTAATGTGATTCCAGAGCTAAATGTATAACACTCTAAGGAAAAAAACCCAAGAACCATTTTGTAATAATAGTGGCATCATTTTCGCAACTCCATTTATATTGGTGCTTTGACGTAAATATGGTTCTTGCACCTAACATTTTGTTAGGTGCTCCCATAATCAAAGAGGAACATTAAATCATAGCCTTAATTAACCAAAGAAGAAGATGTTGTTGTAAAAGATGAATAATGTGTAGACTGGTGAAATTAAAGTGATAGGCTAACATTGTGGAGCTTCAATTTAAACAATTGTCGAACTTTGATATCTGGATGCTTGTATATTTTTCACATTTTTAAAGTACTAAATCATCATTTTGAAATACAATTTTTTCAGGGCTTCATTTTTAGACCTTATCAAAGACACTTGGAGCATGGAGGATTATGTAGCTCATATATTTTTTAACTATGCATGTTAGCCAGTGGCTTTAAACGTACTTACTTTTTTTTCATAATGATATTCTTTTCAGTCAGGCGGCAACTTTAGATCGAAGGTATACCCTAACTTGACTAAGTACTATATTCGGTCCAAGAACTTCGTCTATAGCAAATAGAAAATTGATGTGATTGATCATCACGTACACTAAACTAAACAATTACGTCATCACTTTGGGCAGTACTGCAGTGATGTATAGGCGAAAGTCAGCCGAAACTTTTCGGATGAGAGATGATGAATAAGACAATTAAATTAACACCAAGATTTGTTTTTGTTGTTCTTGTCTTTCCCTTTTCAGTTTATTTTTTCCTTCCTTCTTTCTTTCTTTCTTCCTTTCTTTTTTTCTTTCTTTCGTCTGTCATTTCTTCTTCTGCTTCTCCTCCCTCCTCCTTCCTCCTCCTCCTCCTCCTCTCTCCCCTCCTCTCCTCCCCTCCTCCTCCTCCTCCTCTTCTTCTTCTTCTTCTTCTTTCTTCTTCTTCTTCTTCTTCTTCTTCTTCTTCTTCTCTTCTTCTTCCTTCTTCTTCTTTCTTTCTTCTTCTGTCTTCTTCTTCTTCTTCTCTTCTTCTTCTTTGTCTTCTTCTTCTTCCTGCTGGAGGAGATATCCATTCGAATAAATCGTTTTGATTGTTACTTTCATTTTCATTTGTGTCCGCAAAAAAATTGTGTAAATTGATTCATATGCAAGCGATGGCAGCAAATCAGTGCAGTAGATGTAAACCTCGCCATGAAATAAAATAGGCCTATAATAGCCTACCAACATAATTTCAGTTGAGGTTTATTTCTAGATAACAAACATCACATCACATCACATCACATCACATCACATCACATCACATCACATCACATCACATCACATCACATCACATCACATCACATCAACATCACATCACATCAACATAACATCACATCAACATAACATAACATAACATAACATAACATAACATAACATAACATAACATAACATAACATAACATAACATAACATAACATAACATAACATTACATAACATAACATAAAACAAGAAGTCGTGTGGATTTTACCCAGATTATAATCATTATACAACGTTTTTTTTTTCTAGAGTATTTTTAACATAAATATTAGGCTACAAGCCACTACATATCCTGCCATAATATATCTTGATATAACATAAAACAACATTTTCCTTGCTTGCAGTAAATGATACAGAAAATTTACTTTGACTGGGCTTTGACTTAGAACATGCCAGCCTGGCTTCACATTACTTGTACACGTGTGACAGTAAAATTGAGTTTCCGGTTTTGTGGGTTTGATTTTGGTTAATTGTATTCATCGTTAAAACTCCTTAATACAAAGGGTACAAAGAAACGACTCAGTATGTCAAAACTTGTGATTATTCATCTTTCCCCAAAAGTGCGAAGGTCTGTAACTTCCGAATTTAGACCATTACGTAAACATTGTACTTTAGACTTATTTTACAGTCGTTAGCGGCGATTGGACTTTAAAATAGCCACACGGTCGATCTTATCTGTCATCAGTAAATCATACATAATTTGTGAAATGAGTGTAAAATTACAATGATAAAGAAATATATCAGGTTGCCGATCGATTATTTTACCGAAAAATACTGATGAAGATTTACAGGTCCTGGACAAAAAACCTAGTCAGCAAGAGGATTGTGTTCATATACGTACGTGGGACCGGGAGTATAAACACAATACGAAGTATAACACAGGGTTGCCAGTTTGGCCTTTTTCCGGCCAAAAACACCGAATTTGGCCGTTTTTTAGATCGTTTGGCCGGGAAGAATTCAAAGTGCCGGCCAAACGGCTTTTTGGCCGTTTTTTGGCCTTTTTCACTGACCTATAAAAAAAATCATTATAAAACCCTATTTTCCGGGGATTTTCAGTCAAATATGTGCCACAAGGATCGAAAAGTAGCGGTGTGCATGTATTTCACCTGGAAAATCTGGCTCCGCGTAAACCACGGCACTCAAATTTTCTGCTGCAGCAGAGGTTTCAAAGGTGTTATAAATTGATTACAACGTTACAACCTATACTCCCAAATTTAAACAAAGCTTTGTAATCATTCAGGTATGTTATATTCACAACAATCCCAGTTATATTCTGTACTCCAAGATAGTTTTACGTCTTATTACGTTCGTCAAGCGTTTGTTAATTTTCTTTTGTAAATGTACTTTGTAAATTATGCCCTGTATTTTGTAGTTATACATGTATCCTGGGCTCTGTGTTACCTTGTGTTCTATGTATTTGAATAAAAGGATTTAAAAAAACAAAAAACAAAAAACAAAAAACAAAAAAACAAAACAAAAAAAACTAACCAAATCTAGGCTATGGTGCCCGTAAAATGCATCAATTTCGAATTTGGCCTTTTTTCACTGAATTTGGCCGGTAATTTGGCCCAATTTGGCCGTTTGAGAATCGAAAAACCTGGCAACCCTGGTATAACAATTGCATTACGTTACATGCACACAGCTACAGCACATCTTCAGCTCATTCACACAATACTTACCCGACTAGACTGAGGAGGACGATCAAAGAGAAAACAATCTACGTGAGACTGAGACAGACAGCCAGAGCTGAGCAGACTCTATTTGTTTCACAGTACTTTCGATTTGTGATTTAATAAACATGCCTTTATTCGGCAAAAAGAAGGGTATGTAACGTAATACATGCAGTTAGATTTCCGTGGTCATGGTGGTATTCCGTAGTAATCACTATACTAACATCAGATGATCTAACTCAGTAACTGTATGTTCGATCTAAACGTGGTAGATATTGTTACTCGTGTAATGTGCTAAGGTGCATTCGACTGTCAGTAAGTCTTTCTCTGAAAATTCTGTCCCCTTTCCCTTTGTGTGTCATGTGTGATATGTTGCTGTGTGTGTGTGTGTGTGTGTGTGTTTTGATCATTTTGCATTTGTAAGCATGGACAAAACTGTGACAGAATTATCTAAAAAAAATCGCATCAATGTAGGTCCATCAGGCAAAGGTGACAGATTTGTCAATCTCAGAGACTCAGTCAGGGCTGCCAACTCTCATGCAATGAGTGTGGGACTTGCACATTAAATTTTGGCCCTTTCTCACACCAAAATTTTGTGTGATTTTCCATACTTTTCTATTGTATTTGGACCTCTCACTTTTTTGCCCATACCTATGGGAGTCTCACACAAATGGATTCACTGACATTGGCAACTCTGCAATTTATTTCTAGCACCGTTGTACTCAAGTCATGATAGACTTAAAATCTAGTCGTTGATCTAGATCACGGGTTCTAAGGTATTATTGTTGAAGTGCCATATTTGTTGTAGAGAATTTGTACTGCGCCGCTATCCAACATGCGAAGCGAGGGCGGCGTTGCGGCGTGGTGGGGTCCAGGGGCCCGCTCAAGGGCCACTGGTGGGGGTCAAGGGGGCAGAGCCCCCCGAAGTTTATAAATACGAGCCCTTTTTAGAGGCCCAGAATGGCTTTAATTAATATAAAAGCATAAAAACAAATTGAAAGAAAATACACTTATTTTTTTCATAGTGGCTTCCATGTGCCACTTCGGAAGGCCCGATGCACAAAAAGTGGCATGCGCGCCGCAGTTTGAGAACCCCTGGTCTAGATTTAGTCTAGATTATTCATGGTAATTGGAGTTCTTTGTACTTTAATTGTAAACCAAAGATTATAACGCCACAGCGTTCGAGTCAAGTTGACAAGTTCCGAGTCCCAGTCCGTAAAACCTTTTTGCTATTCATTTTATACTGGGATTCGACTCACAGTTCAAGTCAATTACAAATTGGATTTAACTACAAAAGCAATCCAGCAAGTGTAGAGATGGATCATTTTGTGTTCTTTAGTTAAAATAAAGCGCAACTTTATTGACTCAAGTTGGGTTAAAGAA
>JZLH01S0030889.1:14661-25594 GCA_001188425.1 Eucidaris tribuloides
GATTATAAGAAAGCAGAATCACAAATAGGCGAGATTTTTACTCAATAGAAAGACTTTTAGCCCTATACAACACAGTAATTGAACCACTGTGCAGTCAACAATCATTGAATGAATAGCAAATCTTAAGCGCCCAAATGACTCACAAATCTCAACTCCGAAACGCCACTTCACATCACATGAGACACGGACGTGCCGGGTGACGTCACGTCATGGATGTTTTAGTGCAGTGATATTGTTGGAGCGATGTGTAGACGTTTGTAAAATGGCCTGTTCCTTGAGAGCTTACAATCTTAATTTCAGATAGTGATTTGAATACGATTATATAGTTCATTTTAGATGAAAAATGTCTGAAGAACGTCAGTATACACACAAATCAGTTGTACATCGTAAATTTGCAGTTTTGTGGCGTTTTAAAACAGTAGTCGCAAGGTCCAAAACTCGTGTTTATGGTACAGTTTGTACACGGCGAGATAGCTGAATTGACAACATACTTATGATAGACTATGATTAATAAGAGATTAATCGTGATGTGAAATAACAGTGAAATACGTGAGAAAGAAAAGAATGTGAATAAATATTGTCAAGTTTTTATGATGATTTCTTGAGCTGTCAGAGACAGCTATGCTGACGCGTAATTGTGTGGATTAACGCATATTCATCGCGCTGGCTGATGTGGCTATTGCGTCGAAACGTATCGGCATGGCAAGCTTAGCAGGCGCCGGGTCGTCTAGTGGCCTGCTTAACCGCACGCGTAATACATCTCGTCTCGAGTTCAACGCGTCATGCCTGATAATGGCTGAAATCAATGGTAGCGTAGGAACTCCCTAAACTCGCCCCCGGCCACCGCGCTGCAGCAAGTCACACATGCATCCTCGACAACTCCTTCTTCTCGCAAATGTCTCCATCGTCTTCCCCACTCGTACTCGTGCGTCGCTCCAACTACTAGTATCGTCCGCGTCTTCGCGCCTGTTTTGGTTTCCCCTTCATCACTATCGCTCATCTTCTTCAATAAAGTCCTCAAATCCATAAATAGGTCGTCTGATTATTTCCGTGTCCATTGTCTACTTAATGGACATTTTTATTTTGTTTTAACGTTCGCTCTTTTTCGCTTGCCCGATCAAGAGGGAGGTCAGAGGGGGCCATGGGTCCTCTTTGAGCCCCTTGCTTCACACTGCTTGATCATAATGTGAAACATCCCCCCCGTAGCCTTGCTTTTCACTCTATTTTTATGCTAATTGTTTAAACGAAACCTGCTCGCAATCAGATTTGCATTTCCTGCTAAATCGCGACAAAAAATAAAGATTTGAAATAATTAGCCGCCAAATATAAATTTGTCACTAAAAAAGTCCATGTTGTTCGTCATCCAAAACTGTAAACAAACGTTTAAAAATTAAACTGTTTTTCCTCAAAGCTAAATTTATAACAAAATCAGGTAAATGATAGTTGGACTGGTGTCGTATTGGCGGCCGAAAAGGGGCCCAGCAAAAGCCAATATATGATTTCCCCCTTGAACTGTGAGTATTGAGTATTTAGCTTTATTTTCCTTAACATGTACTATGTAACAAAATTTGAGACCGTACATACGAGCAAATTTCAGTTAATTAAACGTCGATCCCGCTTGAACGATTGATTAATTTAACATTCGTTTTCTGCAAATCATACCTTTTCGTTTTCTTCCAATTGTTTTGCAAACAACTAATTGATGCTTTGTCCCGTCTGTTGTTATTTCATTTGTGTTGCTTTCGAACTTGCAAATGTGACGACCGAATGTGTAAGTGGTAAGAAAGGGCGTAACTTGAGAGAAGCTTGACACAGATGGGTGGATTGAAAAATAAAAGTAGGCTGTGTAGTAAAGACATTATGACAAGTGTGTTTAGTTAGAAAATACACATAATAGATGTTGACACTGTTCGAACTTTGAAATTATTGCTAGATTTCTAATCAATCAATCCATCATCATCATCATCATGAAAATATATTTATTGCTGATCATGAAGATATCAATACTTCCACTCAGATTCTGGATGATTGCCCAATACGTCGAGTTTCATTAAAAGCCGACGTTCATCGTGTGGTGGCACTTATAATGCAAACTAGGGCGCTTAAACTGATCGACATTTAACAATACAGCTAATAAAATAGAACAAATGTAATTTTAGATAAAGATTACAGACTTCAAATTTGAGTTCTTATAAGTTTGATTTTGATTATTTGCAATGCCCCCCCAAAAATACATGATGAAAATACAAAATATACCTTTGATAACACAAACAATTCACAATGTTAAGCATGTAAATTGTTATTCATACTATAAACTATATAAACAAGGTGAAAACATGAACATAGAGTTGTGATTCTTTTAGTCTTTAACCGTTGAATGAAACACTGCAAAAGTTTTTCCAGTGTTGGTATTAACTTTCTGTAGAACATCCGGGGAATTGAATACAGGAAATGCATGGCGTGACGTCACCCCACCGGACCCTGTTTCGTGGATGGTTTTCAGGCTCAGAGAAGAGGCTACTTTTAGGACATTTTAATTACGGATATCAAGAGGCTAGATGATTTTGTCAAATTTTTTTCTGTGAATGAGCAGGTTATAAATGATGTATACTTCACTCAGAGGCCAAATTTATGCTTATTTATTTCCTTCTTATATCAACTTTAAGGTTATGCACTGTGAGTGTGACTGTGTGTATTGTGCAGCAGCAACTGTGGAACTATATGTTCGTATTCCACAAAGTCAAGGTGAAACTGAAAGTGACACTAAAAATAAAATACATGTACACCAAATACATGTAATACCAAACCATGGCTGGAATCAATTTCCTGTTTTAAACAGAGTATCAATGAGGTGTACACCCAATAACAAAGAATCATGGCTGGAATCAATTTCCTACTTTTAAACAGTTAATCATGTAGATTTGGCCTGAATTAGACAAGTATATTGCTGAAATTTGTTTCTCAACTGGATCTAGGCTCCATGACATGTGCAGTACAAAAAGACAAATATTTTATAGTTTTCAAGGATATGCATTATTCAGAAATTATTCTTAAATTGTTTGATTTCATAGAGTTCTGAAACCACATAAAAGCATAAGATCAATCAAAATGTTATTTCGACTTAAAAATATTACTCCTCAACACAAAAACAACTTACAAACTTGCACTTGAAAAAAGGAAAGGAATCATTGCATATTTGGTAAGGGCTATAAAAATTGGAATGAGAACACTTAATCCAATGTAATAATTTTCCTTAAATTCAAGATCATGTACAGCTTTGAACCCATGCGGACTGTTTGTCTTTGCTTCATTTAAACACTTCACATAATTTTAGCATACAGGTCTGTGTTCTCCAAGGTATTTGCAGACCATGAAATTTTCACAGCAGAAACCTAATTTAACAGTATATTTGATTCTGGTATCATCATATTAATCCTAAATTGCCTGAGTTCTTCCAATCTTGTAATCTCTCTTTAAAATACCTGTAGGGCGTGTAGGCACTTAATCATGGAATACATGTTATTGTAATGCCATGATGTACACATTTGAAAATGAAGGAAAACTAATGCTGTATTTTATCATAAATCATGGCTGTTAACCCATTGGGTACTGGAATTGGATGTGTCCTGTGTTAACTCTATGGGATTTTCAGAATCTCGGAGGTAACAGATTAATGCTGTACTGTGGCTGTGGGAAACATTGGTTTACCCAGTTTATCATTTGTGTAAAAAGAGGATGCTGTTTTATTCCCTTGTGGCAGTGTACCTTTAAGTTGTGTATTTTTACGTTTTGTTTCTGTGTCTAACAGAGGATGGCAAGAAACCCTACCCCACACAGCAGCCTTCCTACCCCACGCAGCAGCCATACCCAAGCCAACCAGCATACAACCCACAGATCCAGCCCGTAAATGCACAACAGATGTATGCAGCCCCACCCCCAGGCGCAGGGGCCACTGCACCTGCATACCCATCAACAGCCCCTCCCCCATACACACCTCAGGTGAGTAAGAAGCGCAAGAATTTTGGCAACTCTATAGACCTATTCAATTTTTAAAATGTAATGTACGCCATAGCTGGGGGGCTTCCAGAGCATAACAACAGATGATGCAATGACCCAGGTTTACAGCTGTTCTGGAACTAAAGAAATGAATCGATGAAGATACTCATCTTTTGTTATCTTCTTGGAAGCTCTTCAGCTATGAAGGACAAATTGATGTCTCATTCTCAAGACGGAACAGGTTTATTGATAGAACCAGAATGATTTTGTGAAACTGGCTCAAAAAAAAAAATGAGGGGGAAAATAGTGTAATGGTGCAAGTATGATACCCTACATGTATAGGGACCTCAATATTAAATTACAGTCAAAGGTCACATAAGTAGGTCAAAGGTCATGTAAGGACAAATGGTAACATTCTAGGGCAAGACACATTATGGCTATCGCCATAAAAAAAAGGATGTTAGAATTTAATTTAACATGGCAAAATCAGCTATATAGCAAGAGGATGCAAAATTTTTCAACTGGTTCATGTGGCTCCATTGGTGCCTAGATATCAGGCACCAAGGGCCAAAACTATGTATAATTAAGGTTTTTTTCTATGGGCACCACAGAGAGTTTGCAAGACCTCAGGTAAGCGTTGTGCCCCCCGGGGCTCTTGCTCTTATGATCTCCAGTCGTCATGCTGCTGTGTGGACACAGTGTATGCCATTAAAATACTGTGTATTGATATATCATTCATATTTGTTTCATATTATATATTATTATATATAAGAGTTTTCAGCGGCGCATTAAAAACTCTTATTTTTGACCCCTTCATTTCCATGTGCAATAATAACGATATTGAATGCAAGATCAAATTCCCCATAGGCTACTGTGCTAATTTGCCATGCAACATTATGCCATATTTTGTGTGGTCTCTGTTTGCGTTCGCGCGAGCGCGTAATAATGCTGTGCATTACTTTTATGCGATGAAGTGCGCAATGGAATACGCGATACTGTACGTTTGCGCGATGAAGTGCGCGCATGAAGAGAAGGATTAAGTGCGTGAGTGTGAAATGCAGTACAGAGTTTTGCATGCGTTTTTCGATAAAATGGAAAAATAACAATGGATTCTTGCAAATTTCTTCAAATCTGTATATATAATGATAATATTGGATTTCTTTCGTGGTATATCGTATATATTGCATTCATCAACATGCATATTGCACTCGTCTTCGACTCGTGCAATATGCATGGTTTCTGAATGCAATATATACGATATACCACTCAAGTGCATCCAATATTTTTATATAATTTTTTTTTTTCATTCATATATATTTTCTTGTACTTGTGTTTGCTTCTGTTTTTAGGCACCCCCTCAAGGGGCATACCCTGCTCAAGGTGCATACCCCGCTCAAGGTGCGTATCCCGCTCAACAGCAACAAACAACTGTTGTCTATCAGCAAGCACCACCACCACCACCACAACAGACAGTAGTGGTACAAGGAGGATTTGATGCAGGTGCACGGTTTAGTGGAGGCACACCCCCTTCAATTCCGGTGAGTTAAAGTAATGGGCTAACATTGTGGAGATTTAGTTTAAAAATTGTCAAACTTTGATATCTGAGCTACATAGTAGTGTTTAAATGGACAAATAAACACCCTAGAATGCAAAAGTTTGGAAAGTTGTGCTGCCACTGGCAACATATCCATGAATAAACTCCACTCCGGTGGAGGATAAAATAGCGTAGATCTACACACGGTAAGTCTATGGGAGGAAATGGGCAGGTGAATCTGTTCAACTTGAGTTCTTGTAGATTTTTCACTTCTTTAAAGCCCCAAATCATCATTTTGAAATACAATTTTTTTCAGGGCTTCATTTTTAGACATCAAAGACACTTAGAGCATGGACTCATGGAGGATTACTTCAGTACTTCTCAAAAATGAGGAAAGGAGTTTTTCGTTCAGAACAATCATGGGATGCTTCTTGAGAACAATCGCTATGTTCTACTGTGGTAGAAAGATCATGGTATTATCAGCTCAAGGCTGATTGATAATGACTTTGTTCTGGATGCAGTAGGACGAAGTCATAAAAAAAGACCAAAATTAGTTCTCCAACGGCAAAGCCGCCTAATGATATCATTCAACTGCAATGGAACAGTCAAATTTCTTGTGGTGTACAGTACTCTTTTCCCTCAGGGAGTTCAGAGCCCACTGTTTTATTCTGATCATCTTTAGTTATTGGTATGGTTGGAATAATTCTGGTATCCTTCCTAATGTACAACATTTGCAAGCTACTCAATCTCAATTTTGTACAAAAGGCTATGTATTTTCATGTGTCTGGCTCAAAATCTTGTGGCGGACCTGCAAAACTTGGGAGGAAAAACTTATAAATTTAACGAACATCTGGTCTTACCCAGGTAGAAACACATTACTGGAAAGCTTGAACGCACGGCCATTAAGGATATGGGGTGGGGGTGGGGTGGGATTCCAAAATGTGAGTGATGGTGATGCTGATGATGGGCCATTCTTTGAAAAGCGAAACAAATTGTCACACACGTGACAGGACTTATTTGACCTCTCTATCTCATGTAATTCCAAAGGCCTTGCAGGTACATTGTTTTGAAATGTAAATATATCTTATATATGTCAATAGTGATCAAGTGAAAATATTTAATGTTATGTTAATCATACTTATTTATAGGGTCAGAGGTCAAATAAGTTTTGTCACGTGTGTGACAGTTTGTTTCACTTTTCAAAGAATGGCCCTGATGTTACTTATAATGTACATGTACCAAATTTGTTGATACCAGACTTTGCATTTACCATAATCAGCATGTTACCTCCAAGATTCTGAAAATCTCATAGAATTAACACACTGCACATCCGGTTCCTGTAGCCAATGGGTTAAGTTGTGAATTGTAATTAATTTATTGATAATTTTTTTTCAAGATCAGCTCTTTAATACTCTGATTGTCTCTGAGTAGTGAATTTAAGAAAAGCAAATCTAAAATCCACCAACTACATGTACATGCCTTTGTACTATCTATGTAGGACATTTTGGTTATGTAATCACATATCAGGTATATCAATGCTGGAATGATGGTAATCATTTTTTTTTCTTTGGGTGTTAACTCAATTTATGCATTTCACCAGAAAATACTGATATTTGGGAATTATTGGGATTCAGTAGTTTACAAATGTTTGACCCTTTGAAACCCTTGACTTGGCTCTGCAAAATGAATTAGTCACTGGGTATTGCACCACTATGTCAACAAACTTTTGAGGTAAAATGAATCACTGTATGTATCTTATTGAAGTCCATCAGCTTAAACGGCTACAGGAAAATTTGGAATTTCCTCTCAATCAGTTTTGTAATGTCCTTGAACATCGGTGTCATAATTATGACTGACAAGCAGTCAAAGCAAAATGCCTTTGGCTTTACAGTCCACACAGTCGTGTCTGTGAATAGGCTCTCACTTTAAATGCCTTGCAACACAATGACAATGCTTCTCTGAACACTGTTGTTACATGCTTTCATGTAATTTTTATGTGTATACAAATAGCTACACCTTTATCTTTACCAAATTAATGTACATTATTTGGAATGTCTGGCAATGCTACATGACATGTAGGTATCTTTCTGGGCACTGTTTGTCAATGAGTAAACTAAAAATATTTTTTATATGTAGCCAGCTTCTTTATCCCTCCCCTTATTTACAAACTATGGTTTTGGTGCCAGCTGTGTGTCTCTGTGCAAACATGAATGGCTAGACTTTTAGTCATTGTACCTTATTTAGTTTTCCATATTTCTAGATGTCAGTTAATCCATCAAAATAACACCAATTTGTGCCTTTAATACATAATTTGATTTGCAGAAACTGTAGTTGAGGTAGGATACAAACCTACAAGATATTCTTTAGGATGCTTTTGCACAATTCTGAAATGTTTAACTCTTAACATGCCGAAGTCGCAGATCTGTACCAAATAATACACATAAAGTCCACAGAAGTTTAAATCTTGTGGCATATTAAGAGTTAAAAAGTTTAGCTGTAGTCACACCTAACCTTATACATGTATATGATTTGGACCAACTAAGTACATGTGTATAAGGTTGGGAGTCAGCTGGGTTTAACGCCTGGAAACTGCTGGGCTAGGGATGTTTGTTGGGCCTGGGTCGGTACTGGGTTAGAAAGTTAAATTGCCAAAACTGGTAATACGAGCCTGGGATGAAACTTAAGAAAAAAGATATAAAGAAAATCCCGGGTTGGTCATTTACATCCCCATTTCAGCACAAACGTGTGCGAGAAACTGTCAACAAACCTAGTCAGTTATTGCACTGTTTTTTTTTTTAAATCAAGTGTTCTGTCTTTCCCAAAATGGCCATTGTTTACCAGGGTTGGCATATTTCCCACTCTTTGTCATATTTCCCGGACACCGTCCGATATAAAATTGCCTCTAGTCCTCATGTACAAAGTCAATGGGAGAAATTTATATTTCCCGGACGATTGGGTGGGAAATAAGATACTGACCGGGAAATATGCCAAAACTGTTGTTTACGCTCAAAATTGGGGTGTACACTAGGGACTTCATGGACGTAAGGGAGGCGGAGGCATTATTTCCAGGCTGGGAAGTGACCCGGTAAGAATGTTGACCAAATTTTCCTTGTCCTAGCCTTGCATAGCGTATTAAACTATTATAATTTCTATCAATTTTCTGCTCGTTGTAGCCTCCTCCACCAGGCTGTGCTCCGAATGCCGCACAAATGGCAGCCTCCACAGGACAAAATGTGCAAATCACCCAGAGGCCCTCGAATTGGTTTACCGGCGGATCGGACGGCGGAGTCACGTTTTGGTGAAGCGATACGAGTCTTGGACAGCTTTCTCATCTCCTCTCATCTACCCTGTGATTGCTCATACTTGGTGATTTGAGAATGATATTGTAATTTTTTGTAAATACTTCTGCATCTTGTGTATCTGAAATTGATCAATAAATTTTGAACAGTTTACTTCTAGAAGACATAATTTACCTCATTTTTCCCCCATTTTTCTCTGCAGCATCATTTAACACTTTTGTATACTGCAGTCTATTTATCTATTACGTCTATTTACTTCATGTGTAATTGATTGTATAAATTACATTTAAAATGTTTTAGTTGACTAATTAAAAAAAATATTACCAAACCTATTATGTTAATAACTTGTATGTTTTAATAGAATTATCTTCTGATTAAATGACATTTTGAAGATGTGTGCTGCCTGATACATGAATTTGAAAACAAAAAACAAATTGGTTTCTACAAATCATGAGACTATGTGATTCTTGTCTACTAGACTTGTATGCAAAGTTTTGATTGCGTTTGTTAATTAACTAACTCCATCATCCCTGTACAT
Source organism: Eucidaris tribuloides (assembly GCA_001188425.1). NCBI lineage: Eukaryota > Metazoa > Echinodermata > Echinoidea > Cidaroida > Cidaridae > Eucidaris > Eucidaris tribuloides. The sequence goes on from JZLH01S0030889.1 coordinate 24,029, forward strand.
TTTGATACTTTTTTAAGTTGCTGTAAGCTTTCCATTTGACATGGATTTGAGTACTATGATTTCAACTGAAAATATAAAAGAAAAGAGAAGTGTCTTATTGGCAAGAAAATAAAGCAAATCTGAGCATACTGTATAGTAGAAACTGAAGACTGAAGAAAACAAGAACTTCAAAGAGGTTGTTCGATGACATATACTGTATTCTAATGTTTTATGCTGTACAATGCATTCTTATGTACACATGTGGCATACAAAACAATGTTTTATTTTTCTCAGTACAATTTATTTATTTGTAACTAACAATAACAAAAGATCATGCCCCCCCCCCAAAAAAAAATCATGTTCAGGCCATTGGTGATATAAAGCAACCCTCATTGCACTCGAGTTATACTTTCCCACATCTGTGATCATTTAGAAATTGTGTTTATCACCTTTTTCTGTGATAATAACTAATCAGCCTTATAAATCAATTTCATGTATTAATTGTAAGTACTGTTATTTTACATCAAATTTCAGAAATCATACATTTATTTTAATTTACCTGCAGTGGACTGTTATATGTGTACATACTCCTTCTCGTCATACATATATACGTGTATTGTATATTTATGTACTCTATCCAGTTAACAGCATGTCATACACACACATTTTTATTACCAATGGACAAGTCAACTAATTACAGGGCATTTATAACATACATGTATGCATTTCTGTGTTAAAAATAATGTTACATTTCTGCTAAAGAATCTACACCTACACGAAAACTATGCATATGTGAACTTGCCATACATGCTTCATTTATTTCATGAACAACAATGGCCTTACCTTAGTATTTCCTTCTGATTCACTGAAAAAAGGTGTTGCAAAACAACTATAAAAGCTTGTTAAAAAAGTGTACAATATCTACATCTACACATAATTCAGGGAAACAATTCAAATTTTCTTTTCGGGGGCTACTTTGTTTCAGTGCTTTCCAGATATTCTTTTGTATTAAACCCTATGGCAATTTGCAGGGGTTCTTTTACACATTTCGGGGGCTCTTTTGCATTTCGGGACGAAATCGCCCCGTGCCCCGTGAATATTTTTCCCCTGACACATATACAATGTGTAGTTCTGTGCATTCTTTTACCTGTTATCTATAGTTTGATGGATAAGTGGTTACTTGGTAAGCAATGCAAACAACACCAAGGCTAGTGCTATACAGTAAAATGGAGTATCACACCAAACTAAAGAGCACAAAGTACAGTCTGCAATCATACATGTATCATGCTATACCTGTACATGTGCCTGCATAGAGTATTGCATTGTGTGTTGATGCATGTATACTGTATATGTATAGTGCTTTATCAGTATCTACAAAAGACAAGGTGAAAGGAGCTATACATGTGCAGTGTACCATGTGACGTTTGGAATAGTTTGTGCGGTGGGTTAGTTATATGTTTATGGTACTAAGTGCAGAAATGACAAGGAAAAGATAACATAATATATGTTTTGTCAGTGTGCAAATGATGGAAGTACTTGAATCCCTTTTACCTACATATACACATGGTATATTTCACCTTCCAGTTT
>JZLH01S0030889.1:25619-35728 GCA_001188425.1 Eucidaris tribuloides
ATTAAATCAAGGATGTCAGATAAATGCAATGTACATGTACATCCATGTTAATACGAGAGAGTCACTCCAAGGGATACCAGGCAATTTTTCTGATCTATAGAATCATAACTCAAAATGTGTGTTTAAAATTGAGACATGCATTTGATGTCCATTTTTAACATTCCCCTTAAAAGTGTGTGTCACATATATTTCATATAGATCATTTCAAGTGTCATTTTTCTTGTACGTGTAATTAGTAATTATTTACAATTTAACATGTATGTGGATTGTGGTGGATCTTTCATCATTGAAGAACAAAGCCAAATAAATGTAAAATGCTTTTCAACTCTTTCCGTATGCTACAGATTCAACGGTGCCAACTTTATTTTCAACAAAATGAACAGTCCATATTATTTTTGTTACCTGTCCAAAAATCCGTGCTAATATAGGCTTGAATCAATGTATTATAATTTATATATCCCTGATGAGTGAACTTAATACTTTTGCTATCTAATAATGACAACAGAAGAATACATTGACTTTATATACAGAAACGGAAAAGATAATATGTGGATCTATGTTTGGTTATGGTGAAAAGGTATTACCTTTCTGTTAAACAAACAAAGAATCTTGGTCAGATCAAGGTAGATTAATCCCAACCAATGGCCATAATCCTTTCACCACAGACAGTAAGAATAAGTTCCCTGAATGTCATGCCAATTTCTCCGGAATAATTACTAATTCCTGTCCATCAGCGTGCAACGTGTACAGTAGGCTACATGCAACTTTGGTGTGGATATCGTACTGTCTCCATAATTTGAAGATTAAAATTTGGTTGCAGATAGTTGTATGACATTCTGATTACAAATTGATGCACAGCCTAATTTAAAACTAAAACATCATGACATGGTTAAGTACAAATCAATTTTGACGTGTAGTCGAATATGCTGACTGAGAACAGTTGCATGTATGCAGTTGTGATATTCACTAATAACAAGTGGGGGGGGGGGGGGGGAGTGCGAAACACTGAAGTAAAAATAATTATTGCAGGGTGCGAGTGACGCCAAAATAAAAGCGGAAAAGCTGAAAATTGCAAAAGTCCTATACATTTGTACAGAGGAAATTCACAAAAACTGAAAAATAACTTGAAAATCAAAACAAAAAGAGCTGAAATTCAGCTTTTAAGCGAACTCTCACACCCTGTTTAAATGTAAATACTCGCACATGGAAAAAAAAGCCCGAGTCATTAAATTGCGGGAGACACGCCTCCATCAGCCCAGATTAACGATAAATGAGGCTGGCCCCACAACTTGTTTTTCTAGCTTGTGAATCTTATATATTTAGGGATATAACTCTATAATAATATCTGGTAAAGAAACACAATTTTTCAAAGGTAAGGTGGCTGTTTATCCATACTTATGTATATCCTCTGGTATGTTATTTTGGTATTATCAACTTTATCCTGTATAATTAATTTATATATTAGAGATGTGATCATGAACATAGAATTATTTGGAAAACAAATTATAACTGAATTTATTATATATAATACATGTATATGTGGGTACTACTGTTTTTTGTACCACAAAACATTTATAAATGTGAGGAAAAGTAGAGACGTTTGCCAACGCGACAATAAATCAATTTTAACTTTATTTAGAAAATGACTCTTGTATTTGATGTTTATTTATACATATGCATTCTCACTGTGATTCTGTTTGGCTAGTGTTTAGGATCGAGTGCCATGTTTTGTTAATCGTAATTTGTACTCTCTGACTGGGAAGAATGAGTCTTGACGTGAATTAATCCCCTTTGAAGCTTAATTTCAGAAACGCTGAATTGTAGCTATTCGTTGCAGGTGCAAAACTAAAAACATGGTATTAGGTAAATTTTCTATCCCACGCAATAGTAGGGGAAAAAGAAAAATATAACATGTATTCACGTTTGGGTATAACTGTATGTACACACCCCAGGGTGTGGACTTGCTCTGGCGACAGTTGTTCAGTGACCTATGCTTAGGTGAACAAAGGGTTAGGGTTTATGGCTGGGCTAGGGTTGGGTTTATGGGATATGGGTTGAGGTTCGAGCTTGTGTATTGTCTATCATGGAAGAATTGTCACGCAGGGCAAAGATGAATACCCATATCCATTCTCATTTCCACAGATACGAAGTCTGGAATAATACTGTTAAACTTTGTCCTTTGAATGCATGGTGTAATTGATGTACCTTGACTCATACATGAATCACACTGTAGAAGCAATAATAATGCATGTAGAACACATGCTAATTAGCATTTACGTCAGCAATGTGTATTGGATGGGACAGAAAAATTGTGAAGAGAGGGATGGTAGCTATGTCATAAATTGTCGGTTGTCGGCAGAAGGGCCCTAAGCACATGTTCCTGCGCAGAAGGGTCTTACACTAACTTCTCTAACCTGAATAACCATTGGCTGCTTTTCACAAAGAATAATCAAAGAAAGTCGTGATATTTTAGATCCGCAGTCTTGCTTAAGTGCAAATAATCAAATAAGGCAATATTTCTCAAATAACAGGAAAATTACTTAAGACCGTTTGTCCAGCAAACATAAGGCTAAGGCCCTTCTGCCAAGACAAATGGACGAAAATCTATCAACACCGTTGTCCAATGAGTTGTTGTAAAGTATCACAGAACACAAAAGATAGACACGGTAACTGACAAACAACACACACAAGCGACACATACGACACCAGCTACATTGTAGATCATGAGTAACATCGTAGGGGTGATGCATGTCGGTAGAAATATAACATTTGTGGGTGATTTTTTAAAAGTTTTGTCCAAGTGTGTGTGTGAGTATGTGTGTTGTGTGTGTGTGGGGTGTCGTGTGTTCTTGTCTATCTGTTGTGTCTGTTGTGTGAGGTGTTGTGTTTTGTGTGTGTGTACTGTGTGTGTAGTGTGCTCATTGTGCAGGGAGAGATGTTCGTACAGAACTGACACTTGTGGAGTTAACGCCCACAATCCTTCGTCATTTGGAGAGTAGGTGGTGATCTGACATACAAATCGCACAAATTGCCATGGGTCGTGATTTTCTCTAACCACATAAACCCGTTCTTAGAGCGATTATATCAGTTTGTTTTAAAATATTATCGTTGTGGGGTATAAATGTACCCATAATAATATGTCTACCTACACATCACCCTGCATTGTAGCTCTGGTAGTCAGACGATACACACACAAAACTACGTGTGAAGAATATAAATAAAAGCACGAAAATCCTTCGACCGAGACGTACATTATTTTAATTGGTGATCTGTGTGTGAGTGTGTGTTTTGTAAGAGTAATACGAGGATACATCCACGGCAATTTTTACATAATTAATGAGGACGACAACTTCAACAACGCACGACGTATACATACACGTCACAACCTCCAATAGGACGTCCTATATACCCCCCAGACCTTCGATTGCTGGTTGCAATGCGCATAAGCACCTCAATTACAAGAAGATCTAAAACCGTGGAACCATCACCCCTGAAAGTACGTCCGCAGTTGTACAGTAAATAATCCAAACTCACGTGGAGTCACCGACTTCACAAACACAATCACACACACCACACACACACACACACAACCCCACACACACACAACACACAGCCACCCGTACAACACAACCAACACACACCCACCCACCCACACACACAGAACCACGCATGCAACAGACATACAGACACAGCACATGCACACATAACACACACTCAGAGACACACGCATGCACATGACACACACACATACCCTCATGCACACCACACACGCACATTATATATTTAGTCGAACTTTTGAGAAAAAAATAAAATCACAAACCAAAAATATGAAAAGTATATTTACTGTACAGACTTTTCAGTGTTTGGAATAGCATTTCAATTCCACTGCCATACAAATATGAAATAAGTGCAACAGACCCTATACTTGTTTGTGATATTACCCCTAAGTTTTTTTTACACACCCTATATAGCAACTTGACCCTGGATGATTGAGATTCTCTGAAGTATAAGCTTTCAGAAAATGTATACTTTTGTTGGTTTCTGATTAGTACTTTTTGAGTTATATTAGTTTAAATGCAAGAAGTGACAAAATTCATAATTTTGGTGCCTGTAACGCAAAGGGGTCCCACCATACGACACATGACCATATGTAAACTTGCCATACATGCTTCATATATTTCATGAACAACAATGGCCTTACCTTAGTATTGCCTTCTGATTCACTGAAAAAAAAGTGTTGCAAAATACATGTAATTTGAAAAATTTGTAAAAAAAAGTGTACAATATCTACATCTACACATGTACAATGTAGTTCTGTGCATTCTTTCACATGTTATCTGTAATTTGATGGTTTTATGATAGTGGTATCTTGGTAAGCAATGCAAACAACACCAAGGGTATACAGTTATATTGAGTATAACAACAAATTTAGAGCACAAAGTGCAGTCAGCATCATATAATGCTATACCTCAGTGTACATGTACCTGCATGGCATATTGCATTGTGTGTTGACGCATAATGTGTATAGTGCATTATCAGTATCCACAAAAGACAAGGTGAAAGGAGCTATACATGTACAGTGTACCATGTGACCTTTGGAATAGTTTGTGCGGTGGGTGGATGCAAAGCTTAGTTATACATTTATGGTAATAAGTGCTGGAACAACAAGGGCAAAATAACATAATATATGTTTTGTTAGTGCGCAAATGATGGAAGTACTTGAATCCCTTTTACCTACATATACACATGGTATATTTCACCTTCCAGTTCATTAATCAAGGATGTCAGATAATGCAATGTACATGTACATCATGTTAATGAGAGAGGTCACTCCACAGGGATAGCCAGGCAATTTTTCTGTCTATAGATCATAATCAAAATGTGTGTTTAAAATTGAGACAGCAATTTGATGTCCATTTTTAACATTCCCCTTAAAAGTGTGTGTCACATATATTTCATTTATAGATCATTTCAAGTGTCATTTTTCTTGTAGTGGTAATTAGTATTATTTACAATTTAACATGTATGTGGTTGTGGTGGATCTTTCATATTGAAGAACAAAGCCAAATAAAATGTAAAATGCTTTTCAACTCTTTTCACGTATGCACAGATTTCAACAGTGCCAACTTATTTTCAACAAATGAACAAGTCCATATTATTTTTTGTTACCTGTCCAAAAATTCCGTGCTAATAATAGGCTTAATCATGTATTTATAATTTATAATCCTGAATGAGTGAACTTTTAATACTTTTGCTATCAATAATGACAACAGAAGAATACATGTGCTTTATATACAGAAAGGAAAAGATAATATGTGGATCATGTTTGTGTATATGGTGAAAAAGGTATTACCTTTTCTGTAAACAAACAAGAATCTTGGGTCAGATCCAAAGGTAGATTATCCCAAACGCCATGCATAATCCTTTCACCACAGACAGTAAGAATTACAGTTCCCTGATGTCATGCCAATTTCTCGGAATGATTATAATTCCTGTCCATGCATGCAACGTGTACAGTAGGCTACATGCCAACTTTGGTGTGGATATCGTACTGTCCCATAATTTTGAAGATTTAAAATTTGGCATGCAAAGTTGTATGACATTCTGATTATCAAATGATTATGCACGCTAATTTAAAATCTTAAAACATTATGACATGGTTAAGTACGAAAATCAATTTTGACCTGTATTCGAATATACTGACTGAGAAACATTGCATGTATGCAGTTGTGATTTCACATAACAAGGTGGGGGGGGGGGGGGTAGTGCTGAAACACTGAAGTAAAAATAATTATTCAGGGCTGTGAGTGACCAAAAATAAAAGCTGAAAAGCTGAAATTGCAAAAGCTCCTATACATTTGTACAGAGGAAATTCACAAAAAGCTGAAAATAACTTGAAAATCAAAAACAAAAAGAGCTGAAATCAGCTTTTAAGCTGAACTCTCACACCCGTTATTATACCTTCGCATGGGAAAAAAAAGCCAGTCATAAATTGGGGAGACACGCCCCCAATCAGCCCCATTAATCCGATAAATGATGGCTGCCCCAAACTTTTTTTTCTAGCTGTGATCTTATATTTAGGGATATAATCTTAATATAATCTGGTAAAGAAACACAATTTTCAAGTGTAAGTGTGGCTTTTATCAATACTTATGTATACCTCTGGTATGTTATTTTGGTATTCAACATTTATCCTGTATAATTAATTATATATTAGAGATGTGATCATGAAATAGATTATTGGAAAACAAATTATAACGATTTATATATATACATGTATATGTGTGGTACTACTGTTTTTTGTACACAAACATTTATAAATGTGAGAAAAGAAGACGTTTGCACGACAATAAATCATTTTAACATTTATTTAGAAAATGACTCTTGTATTTGATGTTTATTTATACAATGCATTTCACTGTGATCTTGTTGGCTAGGTTGTAGGTCGAGTGCCATGTTTTGTTAATGTAAGTTTGTACTCTCTGAGCTGGGAGAATGAGTCTGACGTGAATTATCCCCTTTGAAGTTAATTTAGAAACTACTTTGTCACTAATTTGCAGGTGCAAAACTTAAAAACAGTATTTAGGTAAATTTCTATCCCACTGAATAGTAGGGAAAAAGAAAAATAAACATGTATTACGTTTTGGGTATAACTGGTATGTACACACCCCAGGGTGTGGACATTTGCTCTGGCGACAGTTGTTCCAGTGACCTTATCTTAGGGGACAAAGGGTTAGGGTTATGGCTGGGGCTAGGGTTGGGGTTATGGGATAGGGTTGAGGTTCGGCTTGGTGTATGACATAATCACTGGAACAATTGTCACCGGGACAAAGATGATATACCCATATCCATTCCATTTCCACAGATACGAAGTCTGGAATAATAGCTGTTAAACTTTGTCCTTTGATGCATGGGTGTTTGATGTACCTTGGACCTCATACATGATCACCCGATGAGAAGCATAATAAAATTGGCGCTGTAAACACATGCTAATTAGCATTTACGTCAGCATGTGTATTGGATGGGACAGAAAATTGTGAGAGAGGGATGGTAGCTATATCATAAATTGTCGGTTGTCGAGCAGAAGGGCCCTAGCACATGTTCCTGGCAGAAGGGTCTTAACACTAACTTGTCTCTAACCTGAAAACCATTGGCTCTTTTCACAAGAAATCAAAGAAGTGTGATATTTTTAGATCCGTCAGTTTGTTAAGTGCAAATATCAAATAAGGCAATATTTCTCAAATAACGGAAAATTTACTTAAGACCGTTGTGCAGCAAACATAGGCTAGGGCCCTTCTGCAAGACAATGGACGAAATCTATTCAAACACCTGTCACAATGAGTGTTGTAAAGTATCACAGACACACAGAAATATAGACAGGTAGACTGACAAACACACACACACACACACACATACCGACACCAGCTACATTGTGAGATCATGAGTAACATCGTAGGGTGATGCATGTCGGTAGAATATAACATTTGTGGGGTGATTTTTTAAAGTCTTTGTCCAGGTGTGTGTGAGTATGTGTGTGTGTGTGTGTCCGTGTGTTTGTCTATCTGTCTGTGTCTGTGTGTGAGGTGTTTGTGTTTGTGTGTGTGTACTGTGTGTGTAGTGTGCTACATTGTGGCAGGGAGAGTGTTCGTAGAACATGACATTGTGGAGTTAACCCCACAATGCTGTCATTGGGACATAGGTGGGATCGACATACAAAATACGCACAAATTGCCATGGGGTGATTTTTTCTAACCCACATAAAACACCGTCTAAGGCGATTTATATTTTGTTTTAAATATTATGTTGTGGGGTTATAAATTACCCCATAATAATATGTTCTACCTACACATCACCCTGCATTGTAGCTCTGGTAGTTCAGACACACACACATACGTGTAATCACCTTCGACCGAGGACATACAATTTTTAATTTGAGTGTATCTGTGTGTGAGTGTGTAAGTGTGTGTTTGTAACGGTAATACCGAGGATACACACGGCAATTTTTACCTATTAAATGAGGACGAAACTTTCAACAACTGCAGACGTATACATTACAGTACACAACCTCCAAATGCGGACGTTCTCTATATACCCCCAGACCTTGCTTGCTGGTTGCAATGCCGCATAAGCACCTCAATTACAAGAAGATCTAAAAACGTGGACCGTCCCCCTGGAAGATACGTCCGCAGTTGTACAGTAAAATTAATCCAAAACGTCCACGGTTGGAGGCGATTACAAACACACACACACACACACACACACACGCACACACCCACACACACACACCCACCCGTACACACCCATACACCCACCCACCCACACACACAGACACACACGCATGCACAGACATACAGACACACACATGCACACATACACACACTCAGAGACACACGCATGCACAGACACACACACATACACTCATGCACACGCACACACACATTATATATTTAGTCGAACTTTTTGAGAAAAAAATAAAATCACAAACACAATAAATGATGAAAAGTATGATTTACTGTACAGCTTTTCCAGTGTTTGGAGTAGCATTTCCAATTCCAGCCAGTACAAATATGAATAATGCAACAGACTCCCGAATATAAGTACAACATGTCATTGTGCAGGTGGCAGAAGGTCGTTAGCATATGCTCTAAACTCTGACAGTAAATTGCCTTATCTTGAAACCCCTTGGCTAATTTGATATCTGCACTTAACAGACTGATAGAAGGATCTGAAAAAGATCCCAAATAATTTGATTTCACGTGAAACAAGCCATGATTTTCAAGTAAGAGGTAATTTACTTTCAACATGTTTAGTGCTCTTCTGCTTAGAGTAACCTTTTGCCATGGATACAGGGATGTAACACATTAAGCATTGTCACACAATTTAGTGTATTAAAACAGCTCTAAAATGTGGGACTATACTATTTGTTATTTATGTCATAACCCCGTTTAGACAGCCCAAATTCGTCGGCTCTGTTACTCCTCCACTTTCTGTCTGAATGGTTTATGCCGGCGAAAAGGAGTATTAAGTACGCCCGCTCTCAGCCCGCTCTGAAACACCTCCGGAGGTGTTTCAGAGCCGGCGAAAAGGAGTAGCTGAAACGCTTCACCTTCTGTCTGAATGAGTTAAGCCGTCTCTGCTACTCGTTGCGCAGTGATGCATGCAAAGTTCACCAACATCCGCGCCGAAAAACAAAGGACAATCGCGCGTACAAATATACACTTCCTGTTCCGGTCTCACAAGGTGAATATAGTGACTCCACCTTTTTTGGTTGCTGTGTGAATGGTTTAAGACGGCAAAAACGCGTAGCTGCTACGCGAATTCTTTGCTATCTGAAGGGGGTCATCGGAAGGTTTCAAGACCGCTCAGAGCCGCCGCAGCTACATCTTTTTCTGTCTGAATGTGGCTATAGAATCTTAACCCTATCTCTGCTGGGGTATTTTGGGAGATCATATGGTCGGGGGGGGGGGGGCCCTCACAGGCCCCCCTTCAGATCTCGGCCATCGACCGCGCGATCGCGACGAAAATTGGCACACATGTCGCCGGCGACCTAATCTACAAAATCGTATTGTTATTTTTTCTTGAAAATTGTTTTTAGTTGATTATGCTAATTTATGCGTAATTAATTTGTGAAATCATACTTTTTGCTCTAACTCAGTAATTAAAGCTCCAAATGTGCTAATTCTTGGTGTAGAGACCCTTTGTGGTGTTCTTAGCAAATCTACTGAAAAAACTGTGATATTATAATCAATTTCTAATGTATTTGATTGTGTTTGCAATTTCTTATGTATTTCATTGTTTTTTTGACCTTTCGTTTTTTATTGTTTTTTCGATGAAATTTGTCGGTGACACTTACGCAATCACAAATAGCATAAAATTAAGTAATTTGAATCAGTAAAGGCAAAAATATTCATACATTTATAATTTTTGGCTGAAAACACAATTTGTATTGAAATTGTACACAAAATCACGTTTTTGAGCAATTTTTGATTGACATGCATGTACAAAATTCTGCGTATCTTCGAAACCGTGTACCCGGGCGTCGCAAATTTGGTCTTAAAAGATGCGGGAGACTCGGAGGAAAAAAGTCATGACACATCGCGGTGAAAGCT
>JZLH01S0030912.1:0-10371 GCA_001188425.1 Eucidaris tribuloides
CTTTTTTGGGGGTGAATTTTTATTTTTTTTTCTGTTTGGCCACATTTTTGTCAGGCTTTGAATTTTTTGGGAAGTATCACAAAGATATGGCATGATCCTTCGTGTGTGTGTTTTATGCTGGTTCTGTAAAATTTGTGCAAATTCAAGAGACTCTGTGATGTCTGATTTTTTGATATACTTGATTTATGTTTTGACTTGATAGTAATTACGTTTTATTCATGTACCTGTGATTTAAGACCACAGAACACGACTTTGCATTAGGGATACACCTTGACGAGTAATGAGCTTTAAATGTATTTTTTTTTTAATTTCTCAATTATTTTGGGGGATCCGTGCAACAAACTACATGTTTTCTGTGCTTCAATATTTTTGTGTACACCGACGTTCCTTGTATGTTGTTTGTTGCACGCATCCCCCAAAACTATATAGAAATTTACAAAAAAAAATACATTTAAAGCTACATTACTCGTTTTGTCTTTTAGTTTTGGCAACTTCCTACAAGTTCAAGAGATTTACTGAAGCTGGACTTGTGCATATACATGTATATTTAATATAATATTTACTTTGTTTTGCCTTTATAAATGGGTCTTTTATTTTCACTGACCTATTGTTTACACCTTGTTCAGCTGGGGGAAGATGTGCTATTTGTTATTGTAGAACTTTCCAAGGTTAGCTGAAGCTGAACTTCAGATACATTCTATTTACTGCATTTCTATCTATTGTTTTTGGTTCTATCCTGCATAATGTTCTTGTATTCAAACCTTGATATTACATTGTACCACGTACCTTACCTCGTTTGAGTGTACTGCATGCATGTCATGTATACATGTTCATATTCAAAACTTCAATACGTATACATAATTATTATATTATTTGAAGTGAAGGTAATGATTGGGAATTTCTCATATGTACGGCCCGATTATGTTGAAATAAATCTGTTTTAAATGAAGAAGAGATTTAGTTGCTTCATTTCTTTTGTTTTTACATAAAATGTAGCCTTAGTCATATGACTAATGTGATTAGTCATTGTTTTGAATGACTACTTAGTAAAGCCAGATGACTAACCTTTAGTAATTTCAGACGTTTTTGGATTTAGTCAGATGACTAACAAAAATAAGTCACATTTGACTAATATTTGACTAATTAAGTTTAGTCATCTGGGTTGTTTGACTTATTAAAATTAGTCATTTCAGACATAGGGCAGGACTAATTTTTATTAGTCAAAATGACTAACTTATGTTTACAGTGTACTTAACACCTCAAGCTCGTGAAATAATAAATACATATAATTGTAAATGTCTGAATGATCTATAGGCTTAATGGGAAAATTCATGTCCGTCCTGGATGGAAGTGCATTTCCGTACGGGAAATTTCGAGAAGATCTAGCTAAACATGAAGAAATCAGACATTCTCAGGAAGAAACATATAGATCTATGCCTACACTGTAAATTTAGTGAACTGAGGACGCTTCCAGCGGCATCGATCCGGTTTCCGGATTGATTCGCGGGGGGGGGGGGGAGGGGAGAGAGACAGGGGCAAAATAAAATGGAGCTTATTGGAAAAGAGCATGAAACAACCTCAAAGTTTGCACACTTTTAAGAATAAATTGGGAACAACAATAGGCCTATCTTTTATATAAGATGAACAATAGCCAATCAAAAATAGGCAAGGATCCAAGGCCAATCAAACCAGTTCAAATATATAACTCAATTTTCTGTTTTGTCGTCTCATTTTGTGTTTTGTTTCTTGCATGCAACATTTGTGTTCGTTCGAATTTTATACAATACGAAGTCATTCTAATTTGAGACAACTGTCCACATTTAATAAGAATTCAAATTATGTATTTTTGTTCATCCCAATTTGTATACTCTATAAATTGTAATATGTGTTGAATATAGGCCTACTTGTATTTGTACTCCTTTTTTTGTATTGATTTATAGGTACGTCGGAAAAGGTAGATAAACAAATATAATTCAATCACTTAATCAATCAATCAATCAATATTCCATTCAAAGTCATTATAGTCTGAGCATGGACGGGTCCATGGTCTGAGAAATCCTGATTTTAATTATAATTTATCCAGTCGAATGTAAATACACTCTAAAAAAATGGTCAAAATAACATGTGTCCGACCAAGAATATTGGTTAAAATCGATCAATACTTTGGTCAAAATGACCAATTTATTGGTTGAAATCCACCAAAATATTGGTCGATTTTGACCATTTTCTCGTTTGTTTTACCGTTTCATGGAATGAAAGTAATACCACGACAAATTCCACCATCATAAAAAGGGCGAGTTATTGAGGAATAATGATTGTCATGTTTATGGAGAAATCATTACACACACAAATCTATATATAGTTTTCATCATGCCGTGAGTATAATTGTTCAAACATATTATATTAGGTATTGAAACATTGGGTATTGAGACAGTTGACACTATAGTGTTCAGTAGCGGTTTGGTCGAAACTATAGCTAACACAGTTTATCGATCGTTGCTATATATGCGGGTCTATTAAACTTTATAAAGTCAATGTATGTACAACTTTGACCATGAAATATACACACAAAATTGTCACAGCTGTGTTTGTGCACAAAATAATAACGTCCTACAATTTGATCACAATGTTTGCAAGGTTTTTCATTTATGGAGTTAGAACCCTTTTTTGATCTTGCACCTGCGTTACACTCTAAATTACCGAGATTTAAAATGAATCTTTGACCGGCTGTGAATATGGACCAGTCGATTTTGGATTTAGATTTAAATCTTAAAGATTTAAATTTTAAGCATTTTTGGATTAAATATAAATCGTTAAGATTTGAATTTAAATCCAAAAGTCGACTGGTCCCTTTTCACAGGCAATGCAGGATTTATTTTAAATCCCTATACTTTAGAGTGTATGAATAGAGGATGTGATGTAAAAAGGCGCTAAAACAAGAGTTTGATTTAAAAGTAGGGTAAATGAGGTAAAAATCGGAGCTCCTTGACAAGGGAGCGAAACGAATTATTTTATGTGGCTTTATTGTGTACATCAAAGACGAGGAACCATTTTAGTTTGGAATACTGTGCATGATTCTGATCCTCCAAAGTATGAGATGGGGACAATGGAAATTGTGTTTTCTTACTTTTGAAAGTAGGGGGGGGGGTAATCAACATCGTCTCCGCATATTAAAGGTAGGAATCTCAGTTGCAACCCTCCCATAACACAGCAAACATTATTCATGTCCTTGGGCTACTTATAAAAGGACTTGACTGTGTAATCTGAACATCAGAAATTACCTAGATTTTGAAATAATTTGAGCAGAAAAAAAACAGTTGTGTAGTGCAAGTTCTAGGCACACAGTTTGAAATATCACTTCAGGCTCATTACAGTAGTCATGTACTACCAGACAGTTGGCCTACTTCTGTGCTGTGATGACTGTGTTATGCGCAAAAGGAATGCAAGGTCATCTACCCTCCCTATACTCAAAAACATTGCAACTATAACGGTCTTCCTGCAATGATGTCCCAATGAAGTTTATTATTGGAAAATAGCAAATTATTTGAAAATAAATCAATAAATATTCTTTCTCCTTTCCAAGGCGGAGAGCATGGGCGTAAATCTGGTCCGAGAAGTGGGGGGATGATCGATGAAATTTCCAAATTTAGGGCTATTTCTTGAAAAGAGGACACCTACAATGTGCAAAAATACCATCTCTACCCTAAAATTGGCATATAGCTTTTATCTTGATTACATTTTAGACCTTTCACGTAATGTGTTTCTCGATCTTTTGCTGTAAAATAAAAAAGGTTAATACCATAGCATTAAATTTTGCAGTTGTGTTTTCATGACCTATATCAATGTACGAGCGAGCGAAGCGAGCGAGAAATTTTTTTTAGGACACAATCCAAAACATATGTAAATAGGTGTCTTGTTTATTTGCAAAAAATAGGGACAGTTAGCAGGTCTCGCATGGTCTACACCCAACCAAATCCATCTTCATTACAGCATCATCGAAATAACGTATCCTTTATCATTGGTGAAATGAACATGTACCAATTTAGCTTTAAGCGAGTACGACCTGAAACGCTAGATCACAGGAACATCTGATCCGAGAAGGAAATTTGAGGCAAACCTAAAAAAATGATAATCGCCGTTAACAGTAATTGATAGTATACCTGCTTTTGATTCTTAATTTACAACTCTACACCCGGAATCATCGTCTAGAATGAGCCCCTCACCGACTGCCAAGTCAGATCGTTTTCGTATGATAAGTGGCAAGATATGAGCTCTGAAGTCAAATCAAATCTCTAAAACCTGGGCACATTAAAACCAGCAGTTTGTACGTTTTGTTGTAAAATAAGTAGGCCTATCACCGGTGTAACATCAATCATCGTAATATATTTAAAGAGACAAGTTAACATGAAAACGTTTGGGTATATGGTCGGACACAAAATGAAACACATTGCATTCTAGACAGAGCACGATGAATTATGTGACACAGCAGCGTACCTACTTGTTTTATCAAGTAAAATAAAGCACAACAAAACCACAGATCTAGACCGAGTAGTTACAGCATCCGCCTCACAATCGGAAGGTCGCGGGTTCGAGCCCTGGCCGGGTCATACCAAAGACATAAAAATGGTAACTTCCGTTTTCTAGCCAGGGGCTCGGCATTGAAGAACAGAAATTAGGTAATAATAACATTTATGTTTTGCACGGCCCAAAGGTAAAGCTGTGTTGCGGCACAAATTGTCGCCGGCTACAATTTGTGCCTGGAGTTGATGGCATAAATTGTCGCCAAGATGTGATCAAATCACATTTAATTGTTTGTGGGTATGTGGGTGTATGGGGGTATGTGTTTATGTTTGCGTGTGTATGTCTGTATGCGTCTGTTTGTGTGTCTATATGTGTCTGTATGTGTATGTGTTTGTCTGTATGTGTGTCTGTGTGTCTCTCTATGTGTCTGCATATGTCTGTGTTTGTGTGCAGGTCTGTGTCTGTTTATGTGCGTATGTGTGTAATGTGTCTTGGTGTGTCTGTGTGTATGTCTGTCCGTGTGTGTCTCTGTGTCAGTGTGTCATGTGTCAGTGGTTTTCATTCTGTGTGTATATCTGTGTGTGTGGGTCTGTTTGTGTGTCTGTCTGTGTTTATCATGTGTCTATGTATATCTGCCTGTTTGTGTCTGTTTCTGTGTTTGTGTGTGTCTGTGTTTGTGTGTATGTGTCTGTGTGTCTATGTGTCTGTTTCTGTGTTTGTGTGTGTTTGATGCCTGTATGTTTGTCTATATCTGTGTCTGTTTTGTATGTGTGTCTTTATGTGCGTCTGTGTATGTTCGTGTTTATTTGTGTGTGTCAGTGTGTCTGTGTCTGTTTGTGTGCTTACATGTGTCATGCATCTGTGTGTATGTCTGTCCGTGTGTGTATTGTGTGACATGTGTCTGTGGGTGTCTATCTGTGTGTGTGTCTTTGTGAGTGGGTCTGTTTTGTGTGCATGTGTGTCAGGTGTTTGTCTGGGGCTGTGTGTATCAAGTGTCTGTGTGTCTGTTTCTCTGTCTGTGTCTCTCTGTGTGTCTGTATGTGTTTGTGTGTGAGTCTGTGTATGTCTGTATGTGCGTCTGTGTATGTTTGTGTGCATATGTGTCATGTGTCTGTGTGTATGTTTGTGTGCATATGTGTCATGTGTCTGTGTGTCTGTTTATTCATGTGTGTATGACTGTGCGTCTCTGTGTATGTGTATCTGTGTGTGTCTGTATATGTTTGTGTGTGTGTCTGTCTATGTATGTGTGCCTGTGTGTATCTGTATATGTGTGTCATGTGTCTATGTGTATCTGTGTTTGGTCATTTGTGTATCATGTGTGTTTCTCCGTGTGTCTGTGCATATGCGGGTGTGTATGTCCATGTGTGTGTCTGTGCGTGTGTCTGTATGTCTTTGCATGTGTCCATGTGAGTTCAAAATGTTATGTTTGCTACGGCTGTGTTATTGTTTCACCAATTTTAATTCTGATTTCTTACACCGATGAAGCTCTGGGAGAAGTTCGTGAAAAGTTCCAAACTTCTCAGAATTGTGTGCTATACTGAGACACGCAAAGACATGTACAAAAACAAACACACAATCACAGACACACATACATACAGACACACATACACATACAGACACGCACAGATACATATAAACATACAGAGACACACAAAGACACACAGACACATATAGACACATACATACTCGCAAACACATGCAGACACACAGACACACACACACACACACAGATGCACACGACCTATATACACGGAAACCCATATACCCACACCTACTACCAACACACAGACACACACAAACACAGAGACACACAGACACAAAACAGACAGACACATACAGACACACAGTTACAGACACATGAACACATATAGAGACACATAGGCACATGCAGAGACACACACAGGCATGCACAGACACTTATAGAGACATACATACACACAAACTCACACAAATACACAAACACACAGATACACACAGAGATGCACACCCAGTATACATGTTAACCCACAAACCCACACCTAGGCCTACTACCAACACACAGACACACACACACGCAGACGCACAGAAACACAGAAACACACGAACAGACGCACAAACACACAGGCACATACAAACAAACAAACCGACACACACACAAACATAGACACATACACACACATACAAACCCGCACCTACTACCAACACACAGAGACACAGACATACACACAGAAACACAAACCAACACATACAGACACATACAGACACACATACACATACACAAACACAGACACATAGACACATACAGAGACACACACATATTTACACAGACAGTTACAGACATATACATACAGTCAAACACACACAGACATACAGAAACACACAGAGACGCACACACGCCGTATACACGTAAACCCATAATACTCATACCTACGCCCACTAACAGCACACAGACACACAGAGACACACAGAAACACGCAGACACATGCACACCAACAGACACACAGACATACACATAGACACACATACAGACACATAGACACCAAAGAGAAACATACAGACACACAGAGACACACAGGGGCACAGACACATACAGACACAGAACAGACATATACAGACACACACAGACACAAATACACACGAACAAGCACTCACAAACAGACACATGGCACACACTGACACCTGACAAACGTGTACACACAGACACACAAATATAGCATCTAACATAGAAAGACCAACACAGGACACATGACACCACACTGTCAAACAGATACACACACAGACATACACGCAGACACACAAATACACTTACAGACACATGACACACAATCACACACAGACACACACATATTTAGTGAGTGATGATAATTTGTGACGGTGGAGACAATTTGTGCCTTTCTGTTTCATGGCACAAATTGTCGCCAGGGAGGCAAAAAATGGAATCGGCAAGGGCGTCACAAATTGTTGCCGGCGACAATTTGTGAAGCAACAGCTGTGTTTTCCCAGCAACAAATGTTAAACAGACATGAGTACATTTACAACAAGTGGTATTTATCAGAGTAACAATACTTTTAACACAAACTAAGAAATGCCTTTGCAAGATATTATCGAAAGGACAACATTACGCCAGGGAATGAATTTAGGTCAGAATATGTTGTCGTTTTTTTAAATTTACTTTGAACATATCACACAATTTCGTTTAAATTCGCTTTCAATTTAATTTTACTCTACATGCTGTACAAATATACTGCTTCACAGTTTACCTAACTTTAAAATCTTACAACTTACTTGAACGCATAGAAGAAAACAAAAACTTCTCCCTAACCCATCACACGTATCGAACGTCGACAACACATTATGCTTGTACCACAAACCTACCTGTCTAATTTCGAATTCCTCTCAAAATACTCCAGGCCGTCAACGTGACAATCTATGTGTAAGCAATATGTCTCTGACCAGTCGCCACCGATACTCGGATCAACCTCTCTTTACCTTCTTTCCAACCCAATGTTCTATCGAAGTCATAAAGCGAAATAACTTTTCTCATATCGGACCTACATATTTTATGGCACTCACTTCCACATCTGATTGAGATCTCTTTCAAACAAGGTATGAAACATATTCATTCGAACAATACTTCTCGCCGGTAATCTACGGTAGTCGTCATTTATAACATCTTTTTTTTTCTGAACGCCTTACATATTTTCTTTTAAGTGTCTAAAGGCCACTAAAGCACACTGTGATATACAAATACATTATTTCATTATTTTCTGTTTGCTTACACCGTCTTGAATGGAGTTTGGACTGCATCGCAAGCAGATGACACACACACACACCCTCCACCGATTGAAGTGCTCCAATGCAAATTTATTCAGTCCATCATACAATAATATTCTCCAACAAGAAGCGGTTGACCGTACGCTAAATGACGCTCATTCGCCAAACACTAGGTAATAAACTTGTCTTTCTCCCTCAAGACTGTATAGACTCCTCATACGCGATATGCACGTACATAAAAGTATATTATTACAATTACTATTTCTCTCTGTAATTGATAGTGTACACAACATCTTTTAATTTGTTTGATGTTTCCGCGGAGTATTTACAGGGGACAGCTTACATCATCCATTCAATTTCTGAGTAGTGCATATCATGGTTAAAGAGTGTTTTTTCTTTAAAACAATCTATGTTTTAAAGAGTGTTTTTCTTGTTTTGTGTCTTTTCATTTGCACAGTATCGTTTACGCCTAGGTCACATTTGGTCTAAGATGACTTTACGCAGCCCGTAAACTCATCGTATCTTCCATTTCGTACGATCTCCTTACGGTGACAAGCTTTGACTGTACGATTTCGCACGATTTCACGGGCTCCCCACCGTAGCCTCTACGATTTTTGTTTAGTGTGAAATTTGACAAATTTTTAAAAGTCGTAAGTCCGTAGCCCGTAGACTTATCGTAGATAATATTGTACGATCGACGCAGGGACATCGCACCGAGGCTGTGCGCTGATTGTATATTCATCGTACGATATCGGAAAAAGCATCGGGTCACAGTTAACTGCGTACACGGTATGATAACTTCATCCACGATTTATCGTACGATTTTGGGGGCATCGCAGATGGCGACGGGCTACGACGTATGTACGAGCATCGTGCGATTTCTTGTACAGGCCTTTTGAGTTCGGGACGGTGCTGAGGCGGTACGAAGATCGTACAGCTATCGTACAGAGATCGCGCGATAGCCCTGTAGTCTCCATGGCCTCTTCACAGATCGTTCGATTCGTATAGAGATTGTACGATATCGTAAGGAAATCGCACGATATCCTGCAGGGGGTTCACAGAGAATGTGTATAGCCATTGTGTCATTTTTAGTGTTCGAGTACCCACTACAATAGCCGATATCGTACAATTACTGCACGATCAGCGCAACCCTCGGTGCGATGTCCTACGTCGATCGTACGATGCTATCTATGATAAGTTTACGGGCTACGGGCTTACGATTTTAAAAATTTGTCAAACCCTCACGCTAAACAAAATCGTAGAGGCTACGATGCCCCTAGGGTGTCCATAAAATCGTACGAAAATCGTACATTCAAAGCTTGTTACCGTACGGAGATCGCACGATAAGGAAGATACGATGAGTTTACGGGCCCCGTAAAGTCACCGTAGACCAAATGTGACCAAGGCTATTTGGGGAGGGGTAAATAAAATCGTACGGAGGTTGCAACCTTATGGGGTCATCGTACGATCTCTGCACGATATCACAAGATATCTGTGAAGAGGCTGAGGAGACTGCAGGGCAACTGCACTGATATCGCACGATCTCTGTACGATAGCTGTACGATATCCGTACAGCCTCTGCACCTTCTCGAACTCAAGGGCCCGTACAAGAAATCGCACGAGGCTCGTAGTTAATGTGAACGCAAACCTCGTAGACCGTAACCATCTGCGATGCCACCAGAATCGCACGATACATCGTAGCTAAAGTTATCGTACGGTATCCGCGGTCAAATGTGACTGAGGCCTTAATTTGTTTTATGTTTTCATGGAGTGTTTACATAGGACAGCTTACATCATCAATTCAATTTATGAATAGTGCATATCATAAAATCTATCTATGTTTTAAAGAGTGTTTTTTCTCGTTTTTTGTCTTTTCATCTGTGTTTCTTACACTTCTTTATTTCTTTGGTTTTAATCGTCTCTCTCTTTCCTTTAACTCATCAAACACCTCATCCCAATTCAGGTAGTAAGCTTTTCATGTTTTACACTGCTTTATTTTACTTCAAAATTGCAGCATGGGTCTATGCTATCACGAATCTTAAATGCTTTCCCATGGGTTACAATCCCATTGGTCACAAGTCATGACCTATTAGTCCT
>JZLH01S0030916.1:1726-13598 GCA_001188425.1 Eucidaris tribuloides
GACCCCCGTTCAGATCTCGGCCGCCGATAATTTTTTCTATTTTTTAAGTAATTAATTATGCAAATAAGTGCATGAAATTATGTTTTCACCTGTAACTCACTTACAGCAGCTAGTAGAATATTGATTTTTGGTGAAAATATTCATTCTGACATTTCTCACAAGTATCTACAAAAAAATTTGCCGAATTGGACATAATTTCTTATGTATTTTATTGTTTTGTGAATTTCTTATGTATTTCATTGTTTTTTCGACCTTTTGTTTTCCATTGTTTTTTGATGAAATTTGTTGGGGACACTTTTGCAATCGTAAACAGCATAAAATTAATTCATTTCAACCAGTAAAAGCAAAAATAATCACACATTTATGATTTTTGGCTGAAAACAATTTCCATTGATTTTGTACACGAAATCACGTTTTTGAGCGATTTTGGGGTTGACATGCATGTATAAAATGTCACGCAGCGTCGTAACGGTACGTTCGATTTTCGTGAAAACGGTCTCAAAAGATGCGCAAGACTTGAAAGTAAAAAGTCAGCGAGCGACGCGATCAAACAAATTTGCGCAGCGGCATGGTCGCGAAATTCGTCAAGGGGGGTCAAATTGACCCCCCTCCCCAGTTAATATAGGGTTAAGATCATATCAGAGACACTTGAAACTTCGTAATGTGGGTCCACTAAGCCCCAAGGACAAATGCCAATGATTTTGCCCATTTGTTGGATTGTTTTTCTGTACCTCTTACATCTGTTTTATTGAAATTTACTCCAGTATATATGTTAACTTGCACAGTATTTGGTCATTCTGGTGAGTGTGGTCCCATTTGTATTTGTGTCTACAAAATTAGCAAACTATAAAGACTGGTCAGAATCTGTCTCTAAAACCCAACAAGTGAACAAGGCTCACCTCCCCCCCCCCCTCCAAAAAAAAATGTCCTTCTCATTATTTTCCTGGACAGGGTCGTTTGTGTTCTGACAGGCAGCAATCAACCAGCTAAAAAAAGTCTTACCCATATGCTCTAAGACATGACAAGTAGTAAACAAGCCCCCCCCCCCAAAAAAAAGAGTCCTTCCCATTGTTTTACCTGACAGAATTGTTTGCGTACCGACAAGCGACAAAGTAACATAGCTACAAAAAAGTTCTGCCCTTATGCAGTCAACAACAATGAGTAAACATAGAAATAGTCAGCATTATTATACTCTAGAGAATCACAAAAGACCCGACAACTTCCCAACACCCACCCCACCAACACCCCACCCCTTCACCCCTACCAACACCCCCCCTTCCCTTCACCCCCACCAATGCCCCTGGTCAAACATTCATTAAGGAGTATGTGGTCTGAAGTATTGCAGCCAAGTTCTAAAAATCATGTCCTTATTAAGTGGATTCACACTACCCTTTATGGCTATTTATTTCTGCATGAGAAAGAAAAGTAAATAAGTGTTTATTTCTGTACCGAGTATGGTTTTTGTTAGGCAATTGTTGGTCCAGATTCATAGGCTGCAACACGCTTTCATTTTGTGCAAAAATATTATAACTCATTGTGACTATGGACTGACAAGATAAGCGAAATACAAAAGTGCTATCAGCATTGAGTTGTAACAAACTTCTCTTTTTGGTTGATTGATGGACAAAACTATGCTATATCATGTGACAGGGTTCCCAGCCCATCAGGGAACTCATGGAAATCAGGGGAAATTATTTTACTTTTATCCAGTCAGGGAAAAGTCAGGGAATTTGATAAAAATGCCTCAAATCAGGGAAAAGTCAGGGAAGTTTGATTGGCCCAAAATCGAAAGTAGTCAGTCAGTGTTTCATACTGCTAACAGTTCACTGCAACAACATAGAAAACATGTGAAACTGGAAATGAGTTGAAATAATTATCATGGAATCTTGAGACTTCATCAGGGCAAACTCAGGGAAAAGTCAGGGAATTTTGTTTTCTTGATATGCTGGGAACCCTGTGTGATTAACTTTTGACCAATATTACAGCATTATTCTCAGTGTGTGAAATAAAAATTTACTTCATTTCTTCTCAGGATGGTAGCCCAGACATTGCTGTCAATGAAGATCAACAGAGGTTACTCGAAGATCTCTCATCTCTGGTGAACTCCGAGATGTTCAGTGATTTGCTGATTGAGATAGAAGATGGCTGCCTGCTTCATGCTCACAGTTTTATCATTCAGTTGCGGTGTCCAGCACTTGCTATGGTACATATATATCTGTGGTTGTGAGAGTAAATTCAGTTAACCCTATTTTTTACTGGGGGGGGGTCAATTTGACCCCTCTTCAGATCTGGGCCGCTGATCGCGCGATCGCCGCGAAAATTTGCATGCGCATAGAGCCGGATGTAAACTACCGAATGTATGGTAAAATTTTCAAAAAATTTGTTTTTTCTATTTTTCAAGTAATTAATTATGCAAATAAGTGCATGAAATTATATTTTCGCCTATAACTCACTTACAATAGCTAGTAGAATACTAATTTTTGGTGGAAATATTCATTCTGACTTTTCTCACAATTATCTACAAAAAAATTTGCCGAATTGGAATGAATTTCTTATGTATTTTATTGTTTTGTGAATTTCTTATGTATTTTTTTTCGACCTTTTGTTTTCTATTGTTTTTTCAATGAAATTTGTTGGGGACACTTTTGCAATACTAAACAGCATAAAATTAATTCATTTCAACCAGTAAAAGCAAAAATAATCACACATTTATGATTTTTGTCTGAAAACACAATTTCCATTGACTTTGTACACGAAACCAAGTTTTTGAGCAATTTTGGGGTTGACATGCATGTATAAAAAGTCACGTAGCGTCGTAACGGTACGTACGATTTTTGCGAAAATGGTCTCAAAAGATGCGCAAGACTTGAAAGTAAAAAGTCTATGAGCGATGCGATCAAAAAATTTTGTGCGGCGGCATGGTCGCGAAATTCTTCAAGGAGGGGGGTCAAATTGACCTCCCCCCCCCCCCCCACGTTAATATAGGGTTAAAGGTGATTGACATAATTGGGGGAGTCCTCAACTTGGGTTAAAACTATTCTAGAATCAAGTAAACTGTGTAAGGATTTTACTCTGAAAATTTTGTAGGACAAAAGTTGACTCAGTTTAGAATAACTTCCATCAGTATGCCTTGTGACAGACAAATTTGTTGTGCAGCTTTCTATGGGATTAGTTTCTCTGGGGACATGAGAGAAATAAAGTGTTAATATGTTCATGCTTGATTCTCCTTAAGTAAACAAATTTAAGACAAAAGCTTCCTATCAGGAGATACATTCCAGCTATTATATAGAATGGTATATTTTTCAACCAGTTTTGTTTGAGAGGCATTTTTTATTACTCCCAATCATGTCACTGCCCATTGTGGAAGAATTTACATTTCTGTACAGAATTGTAGAACTTCACAAAACATGCTATGTATGCCACATTGCACGGGGTGTTTCCCAAATCCTGAGAATGATCAGATCCTAACTCTTTCAAATAACCGAATCAATTTAATCTCTGATGCAATTGAAATTAGCTTTTCAACTAATAAAAATCAAGGATCAAAAATTTATTTTAAGATCAGTCGTAACTGTAAATTGAGTACAACCCTGTGAAGAGTGTAAACCAAGTTCCTTCACGTATTGTTTAGTAGTAGTAATCAAGGTTTTAAATCTGGTTTAGTCCTCGACTACGGGATGTAGATGAATAAATTAAAAATTCAGTATTTCTTGAAGGACAGGAAGATGGCTGGGGATTTTATGCAGATTTTGGGTTGGGAAGAAGTGGTGAAGAGATGGTGAAGGCGAATAGTGTACGCTGGTATGGACATGTGTAGAAGAGGGATGTTGATCATGATTTGAGGAGGTTGTTTGAGTTTGAGGTGGCTGGTCAGAGGGGATGGGAGTGACTGAAAAAGACATGGAAGTGGTGGAGGAGAGTAGGAGGGATGGATTGAAGGAGGAGGATGCACCAAATAGGGTGAAGTGGAGGGAGGGGTAAGGGCGCTTGAGTTTGAGGTGGTTGGCCAGAGGGGAAGGGGGCGACTGAAGAAGACATGGAATAAACAAGTGGTGGAGGAGAGTAGGAGGGATGGATTGAAGGAGGAGACTTCACCGAATAGGGTGAAGTGGAGGGAGGGGTAAGGGCACTTGAGTTTGAGGTGGTTGGTCAGAGGGGAACGGGGCAACTGAAGGAGACATAGAAGAAGCAAGTGGTGGAGGAGAGTAGGAAGGTTGGATTGAGGGAGGAGGATGCACTGAATAGGGTGAAGTGGAGGGAGGGGTAAGGGCGCTTGCTGTGAGAGTGAGGTGAAGCCAGCCACCCGCGTAATCCAGGGCTGCCACTCAAAATTTTGATTTCCCCCTACGCCGCATACGTATTTTCCCCTACGGACACCACTTTTCCCCTACGCCTAATTAACTATATTTTCCCATACGAACCTATGTTTTCTCCTACAAAATTGACCTTTTCCCTACGAAGGTATGTTTTTCCCTAAAAAAATAACCTTAGAAATGCAAAATATTGATCATAATTTCTTTGGCGGAGATGGACAAAATGGGCGAATATAATCAGATTTCCTTGGAAAAATTACGAATATTTCTGAAAATTGTCAAAACCCCCCTATATCCCCTGCAAATCATCAAAACCCCCTAGGTTTCCCCTACGGAAGGTCATTTTCCCTGTAGGTATCCCCTACAACCTACACATGGCCAAAATCCCCTACGGTAGGGGATTTCCCCTACGAGTGGCAGCCTTGGCGTAATCAGAGAGAAAAGTGGATTTAAAAATCTGGATTACTACTAATTGTTAATTTAAACGTTTTCCTTGTTTTCAGCTTGTAGAGCAACCAACATCTAGGTCTGATGCGTCGCTACCTGTTGTGAGGTTGGGTGATGTATCCTATGAGGCCCTCGAGGCAGTGCTGTGCTTTGTGTACTCAGCGCATGTGGATATTACCCCATTGACTGCCAGTGAAATACATCGCTTAGCAGAAAGGTATGATGTAGATTCCTCTTCTGATTATTCATACCCCCACCAAATGAAATTTGATAGGAGTATATAGGAATTGGTATATATTTGGGTGGGTGGGCAGCAGGCAGGCTGTCGGGTGGGCCATTGCAAATCTTGCAGATCAAACTTCCTCACTTTTTGACCAATGCTCATGAGATTTGGCACACACATTGGTTTTGGGGTGAAGATATTTAAGACACAATTTTTTTTAATGTGTCAGAAACTGTGTTGCCATGGTAACAGCATATCATGGCAATAAATCAGGTGAAAATATTGCAGATCAAACTTCATTCTCAGTTTTTGACTAATGCTCATGAGATTGGCACCCACGTTGGACTTGGAGATGTGCCAGACATGTTTTCTAAATGTTTCGAAAACTGTATTATCATAGTATAGCATCTTATGGCAATAAGTCAGGGACATAAATGGGCAGGGGTCTTAATCACCCTCAGTCATATTTAAGCCCGTTATCGATATGCTCTCTATCGATAGTACTATCGATAACCGGCTGATTTTGCGTCTTAGTGATATATCGATAGTGAATCTGTGTTAACGATATTAGCCGACAGTCATCTATGTGTACTTATATGAATCTTGTTTCAAATTCAAGACTGATTTCCATCATGGCAAGGGAGAGTATTATGGTTAATTGACATATTTGGTATGGATTGTATGTTCCAGCATTTAAAGAACTTCAAAATCGCATCAAAAATCGAATTGTTGATAGACCAAATAAGC
Organism: Eucidaris tribuloides; assembly: GCA_001188425.1. Lineage (NCBI taxonomy): Eukaryota > Metazoa > Echinodermata > Echinoidea > Cidaroida > Cidaridae > Eucidaris > Eucidaris tribuloides. The sequence goes on from JZLH01S0030916.1 coordinate 7,457, forward strand.
TGTCAGCTGAGTAGACTGAGGTACGGTACGGGAAGACAGACTATACATGTACACACAAGACAATGGAGATAAACGCTACATGCATACACTCGTACATTCGACTCTAAAAACTGTCTGGCTTACCTGAAAATATCGGGCTGATACCTCTCTCTGCATGATATTTCCGTGAAATATTCTACTCCTCACACGTCTTCTAAGTTAACAGGCGACTTGACTCGGTTTTCCAGCCAAAAATATCAAGGCCAGATCACCCAAACTACAATTTATTTCATCACGCAAGATCATACAGACGACTGCATACACGATGTATCATTCGCTAATCGGAGCAACATCAGGTATGTGACCAATGGATCGGCCCGCCGGAGTTCCGGGGGCATTACGGTCGGGCAAGTAGTCGGGCGAATTGTTGCAGTCTTTCCTCCGAGTTCTGTGGGGGCCGACTTTGCCACTCGACCTGTAATTACTACGGCTGAAAAGCCGTGATATTTGAACACTGCACAGCTGCAGTTGCTACAGGCCAACTCGCCCAACCTCATGGCAGCATCGTGGGCACTCCCTCCCACGTCCGCAATCGGTCGTCACTTTCTGAACCGACTTGAGAAGTACAGCGTGCATGTGTACACGAGTGTACATGAGTGTACATTTTCTGACAACTGACGCAACGCTGTTGCGGTCAAATTTTTCGATCATATTGTTGATCAGATCATCTGCCTTGTCCAAAAATATCTTTAAAATTTTAACACACCCGGACAAATATTTTATTTTTCTCTAAAAGCCATAACATTTACAGAGTCGCAGCTGTTTTGTCGGGTCGGTCGGGTTACCTCAAACATAAATCAATTTATGTTATCTTTACAGTGCGCCCACCATGAAGTGGCATGTTCTACATTGGCCAAGTGAAACAACGATCACGAATGCCACATTTTGCAAGCTGTACAGCTTGCGTGATTCATGCACTGGTAGGGGTCGATGTGGGGACAGCGAATGATACATCGTGTATACGTCTGCATGATCTCGTGTGACAAAATAAATTGGGTCAACGGTGATAGTGACAGTGATGATGATGTCGACATGGCTGTGGGATCCTCTAGTGATCTGGCTTTGATATTTTTGGCTGAAAAACCAAGTCAAGTCGTCTGTTAACTTGGAAGACGTGTGAGGAACAGAATATTTCACGGAAATATCACGCTGAGAAGAGTATCAGCCCAATATTTTCAGGTAAGGAAGACAGTGTTTAGAGGCATTCTGCTGCATACACAGACCTACAATAGGAGTACTATTTTGACGGTTAGTTAATTCAGCCTATTTTCGGCGATAATTAATATTGATAATTATCGATATCGGTAAGGATTTGATATATCGTTAAAGAATTTCTCACGATAACAGGCCTAGTCATATTTCTAGATAATTCTTTCATTTGTACATTATACCATTGAATTAAGACACAAATCAGTTTGTGTCAGAATCATTGGGTAAGTGTTCCAATACTGTAGAAATCAAATTTGTGTATGGCTGAAATGACAAAATACAAACATACTGTCATCGGTAAAGAATAACAGGGTGCCAATTCCAAATCCTGAAGAAGGAGATGAGCACAAATGCTATAGAGTTTGCACAGCATTAAAATAATTCTCTCCCCTCAAGGGTCCAGAGCCTCTACCCCATCCTCAACCAACGGTTATTGTTATTGCACCACCCCAAGAAATGGGCTCATTTTCAGGCAATAATAAAAGTACATGGCCCAATCTATCGACAATTCCTCAACAAACCATCTCATCTTCCCATTAATTAAAATTAATGAAGAAACCAAGTACAAAATCATTGTAATTGAATATTCTTTTCCTCTGCTTTAATCAACCCTGCAGGTTTAATCTTCCCCAGTTAGCCTCACACTGTCGGCCATACCTGGAGACTTGCCACGTGACGAAAGACCGTACACGGAAAAGCAGCCAGCACTCGGAGCTTGACATTGCCGACAAGGACCTGAACCAACTGATTGACAGTCTTTGGGATGATGATGATGTTGGGGGCGATGCGAGGAACAGATCGAGCTCCGACAGTGAAGAGGAGATCAAGGAGTGTCTGGATGAGGATGAGATCAATGAGATAACTCAGATAGCAAGGAGGAGATTGCAGGAGATGGAGTCAGGCCAAGACAGTGATGATGACAGTGATGGGAGCAGACCTACCGAATCGAGATGCTCAAGATCTGAGAGTGAGGAGGAATGCAAAGATGATGATGAGCAGGAGGAGGCTGAGGAATTTCGGCGTCTTAATTTAACGCAGAATATTGACGGGAAAGATGAGGCCATGGATGTTGATGGGCGCTTATCGGAGAGGAGAATGTCTGCTCCATTGTTTGGTGATGAGGATTTTGATGATGTGATCATGCATGATGATGATATTAATGGTCTTTCTGCTGCAAGTGGTGACAGAGTTCAAGGTCGGGTCAACAGAGATACTGACGGTGATGATGATGTTGACATGGCTGTGGGATCCTCTAGTGATTCTCAACATGGAAGTGAAAAGGAATGGGAAAAGACATTGAATGCAAGCAGAACTGTTGAGCAATCAGAATCTGACGTAGAAATGAATAGTGCTACTTCAGATCAGAGCAAACTTAATGATTATCCCAGATTCGGGAAGAATATCAAAAATGTAGATTTTCAAAAAGTTGAAGAGTCATGTGGGGGAAACAGACATAAACAAAGGAACTATGATGGCGATAGTCGTATCAGCTCCGCAATCAAGAATTGCGAATCCCCAGAAGAAAATGAAACCTTCAGAGTGGTATCTGAACGTGATTACCAGTCTCGCACTGATCGAGACATGCTATCTGAAAGGACTTGCAAGTCTGGTGAAATTGGATACATAACAAAAAGCAGTAGTAATGAGGACTGTAACAATGATGGCTTTGATAAGGACTTGTGTGATCACAGTAGATTGAACACCAAGAAGGGAACGGATTCTGTGGCAGGGTACAGGAATCTTGGATCCGTAATCACATCTAGGTTACAGGACAACACTAGGACACAGATGCCAAAGTTACATGGATTAAGTGATGATGCCACAAAATTTGAAAGCGAAAGTACTGAGGACGATAATGGTGATGTGATTTTGTTGCAGTATGACTCTACCGAGTCTGATAAGACATCAAATAGCTACGACAGAAGGTGTAACCATTCAAATGTAAAGAATCAGAACAGGAGGCAGGAAGACAGTGAAGAAGAGAAAGACGGTACCGATGATGACATCGTGAATCTTGCCGATGATGAAGAAAGTGAAGTTGACTGGGCCATGCCGAAGACACCAGTCCTAATGAAGCGTGATAAAATGCTTCCTAGATCATCAAAGTATCACAAGATTGACTCCAAATGTAGCAAGTTATCAGCACATCTGCAAAGTGCTATTTCCGTATCTCATAAAGATGACATTACACCAAGACGACCAATTATCACTGGATCAACTTGCCCTGTATCGTCAACACCAATGGATAACAAGGGTGAAATAGGACTGAAAAATACAGATGTAGAACTGTCACCAGTTGTGTTATTAAAGAAAACTAAATTAGCCAGTGGGTGGGACTATCATAGATCCATGGAAGACAACCTAGACATCCTGGAGAGAAGGTCCAAGAGAAATCCATCCGAGCAAAGCAATGATGGGAAGGAAGATACGTGTGTGGACCAAACGGAAAAGAGTACCGAATCTTTGTCCAGTCAGTTGGGCGACCAGTCCTGTCATGGCAGAGGTAGTCAGGCACCTCAAATTTTACATGGTAGGGATGAGTCTCTAAGAAGGTTCTCCCCTTCAAGTTGTGAAGGTGCAGAAAGCTGTTCCAAGGAAGATCCTTCTCATGATGATATTCTCTCACCGTCCCCTCCTCCTTCCCCAAGGTTTGGGAATTCATCGTTGATCTCTATCTCCTCAAGAGACAAGACTGCCCAACGGCACATAATAGATCATTCAAATTCTTCAGAGTATACAATACAAGCTGCAGATAGTGAAGATGTGTCAGGGGAGTACATTCCTAGGAAGAGTTTATTGGATAAGTCAGCAGATCACTTTGATCCAATGTCTCCATCACCTCCATCACCAAGAATGTCTCTACGTCCAACAATACCAATATCAAAGTGGAAGGCCTCAGGCATGGTGTCGCATCCTTCTAGAAATCCCAGCTGTGACAAAGAAGATCATCAATACAGATCACATGTCGACACATCTCCAAGAACACCTGGCTCCTGTTCTCCAACGTTACACTCAGTGCTTCAGGATGACTCACCAGGGCCAAAGGCATCTCCCGTCATAGCCATCTCTCCGTCACCTTCGGATAAACATTCTGGTGTTTCCTCCACAGCTCAAAGAGATTTCGAAGAAGAAAGGTTTGCATTTGATGTGGAAGAAGGTGGTGGTTTTGATGACTTCTATTTTGGATATGACAATGAAGAAATGAATGCAGGAGATGAAAATAGGGTGGAGGAAGAGGATGGAAGATCGGGTTACGGAGAAGATTTTGGAGGAGAGCAAAGGCAAAGCGTGAAAGACAGAGAAGATGGGTGTGGTGATGATAAAGATTCAAATCCTGATGATAGAGAAGAAGGAAGTGGTGTCTTATCTAGTCACAAAGCTAAATTAGGAGGAAGACAAACGGGTCGTGGAGGGGTGGAGGTAGATAGTATTGATCTGACAGGAGATGATGATGATGATGACCCTCCTGATGTCCATGCACCTGTTGGAAACCATTTTGATGCGGAAGGACAATCCTGTAAAGAGGACCAGGAGGGCGTCTATATCAAAGATGTACACCATGTTGCTGAGGAGGAACACCATATTTCAGTAAGGTTTTATCTTTTTTGGTATCTGTATCTTTGAAGGCTGTGTTTTTTTATTTGCACACCAAACCGTTTTTGCTCACATTTGATTCATCTAAAGATAGGTACGTAAAAATGCAGTGTTGAAAATGTTGGATTTAAATGTTGTACTTTTTTTTTATGTAAACAAAAATAATTTGAAATTGGACTGCTGCTCAAGTTGTACTATGTTGTGATGGTAGTCTTAGTTTCAGACACAGGATGTCCCTCTCACCCACTAATTTTGTATTTGGTAGAGTCAAACCATAGCAAAGATTGCTTGACAACCTTTCCACTGCACTGGTGTGAGTTTTTGACCTTGGAATGTTTGATAAGCATGTACTGTATACGCTGAATATTTCGTGGTAGTTTTATTTTTGCAAATTTCGCGACTTACTAAACGCGAAAATATTCACTTCCTGACATTTGTGTAATACAATAAAATTATGAAAATATACTCTCGCGAGTTCCCCGTCTTGAAGCAAAATCATGAAAATATATGGACGCGAAATATCTGGCGTATACAGTATTCAGTATTCCCTAGATGATACATTTATCAGATTTGACAGACTTATGCCATACTTTTTCCAACTTTTTTTTAGAGATTCTGTTTTGTTTTTTGTATACTTTTTACATTGGCCTGCTTGAAAGACTATATTTATAAATGCTTGCATTCTGAAGCTTATTTTCGTTCATGAGTTAAATGTTCTCTGATGTTGACTAATAATAAGATATTTTCCTCGTTTTTCATAGACTTCACAGAGGCCAGTGAATTTGTCAGTCGGTAATGCACCTGGACACCATGGAGGGAATGAAAGTTTGGGTTGCCATGACGATATGTCCGACTCATTTCTGTTACAGGAATTTGCCACACCTAGCTCCTCATTGAATGTCAAAGGTAAACCCTAAATGATTGCTTTCATTTATGCATGCTTACAAGCACCCAAACAAAAAATTGTAATGCAGTTACTTTCTTAGAGTGTATTCATATCAGGTTCAGGTATATTTTAACTTTTAACATGCCAGAGGATTTCAACCTCTGTGGACTTTATGTGTATAATTTGGTGCAGAAATGCAACTTAAAGGTTAGTGACATGATTGGGAACACTTGAAAATGCCTCAAGAACCAAATGAGTTGAAATATATACGAACTATACACTAGTAGGAGTGGATCTCCCACCTGGGAGGATTTGTCTGGAGAATCAAGCATAAACATAGGAGTATCTTAATTTTTTCCGGGGACGATAAAAATAAGCCTCATAGAGAGCCACACAGCAGGTTTCCGTGCTACG
>JZLH01S0030932.1:0-13750 GCA_001188425.1 Eucidaris tribuloides
ATCACACAGCACCCCTTATTTAGGCTGTTTTTGTCACCATGTACGATAATTCTCACAATACTCACAATGTAATTTTTATTCTTAACTTATGCCTGTTAGTTGCTGGTGCCTTCTCCCTTTAACATTTTGTAGATTTTGTCTACAGGGGTCAAAAATTCACACCGTAGGTAGTAGGTACACAAAGATATGATTTACATGTACTGTAGTCGATGTTAGTTACTGAAGATACTAACCAACTACTATAACCTGGTTAGTACAACTTAGCTGCTAACTTAAAAATACATAGCCTGGTTAGTTATAAACTTGTAGTTAACTAGCCCATATTAAAGTGAAAATGTTGGGTCACAGTTTTTAATAAAGGTTGCAACATTGGTCTGTTGTCATTGTTGATATTGAGGAAATGTGGTATGCTCTGAAAATCTTGGGCTGGGTTTGTGGAGAATCAAATTGTCTAAAATTTTTTTTTTTTTGGAATTTTAATTTATTTATTAACAACATAACACAAAGTTACAAATATACATTCAAAGGGTAACATAGTCGTACACATATCTATACATGAGTTACAAAGACAAAGAAAATATCCATAGTATGTCATATTATTATGTCATATAAAACTTGTTTATTGACAGTACCTAATCAATATGCAAACTATAACTGGATTCCTAAAGTAGCTAGAATTGACGCTTTCATAGAAATCCAATAGTGAAATAACGATTTAAAGAAAGGATATTTTTTAAAAACTTAAACTGTTGTTGAAGGGAAAACCAAAAGTTAGCACGAGTGCTAGTCAATATCACAGTATCTCAATCTAAACAATTTTCAGTAGGTTTAATGTTGTTTTGAGATGTTTTGCATGGCATGATAAATGTAATACAATACTTTTTGAAAGATTTATTAAAATTTAGTCAGATTGACCAAACTTAAAAAGCCTGGCTTTGATAATTGTATTAGCCGATACGGCTAATGTACAGTAGACTATTGGGACTGAGGTAGCCTACTGGACTTGTTATGAAAAAAAAAAACTGCACCATTCAAATTAGATTACAACTATCAAGGAAATCACTATAATTGATCAATTGGCTTGATTAGAGACATTAGGCTGCATTTGTTGAAAAAACCTTGGATTGATTCCCCGATGACCCTGGAAGTTTCCACAATTCCAGCTTTTATTGTCGGCACAGACACATTTTACAATGATAAATGGCATCGGCCATAACCCCACTGTTGTACACTTATAGTACAGCAGAAAGGTTATCAAAACTCAACTATTGGACTTTTGTCATGTTTCCATTCTGGTTTCTGAATAGAAATAAGGGTCAAAGTAGTCATTTTTTAAAAAAATGTCTGTTTGTGTGGTTAATATAGCCTTGCTGCAATCAGATCTGTGATCTATTTAGTTTAGATTTCCCCCATAGAGGTTTGTGTTCTAGGTACCTTGTTTTTAGTATAAATACTGAAGCCATAATTTTATGATACAGCAAAGATGATTAAACTTTGATATTTGATAAATATACACAATCCAATAAAATTAAGTCTGAATTCCTTGTGGTTCGTGCTCCTGTATTTACTCTGCACCATAACCTCGCTGAATCCGACACAGTTTTGTTTGGGTGGGTAAGGTACTTTTGTGCAATGACCAAAATTCTTCTTTTTATGATCCATGTCAAACGAGATTGCTCAAGGCATGAGTTATTTGCCAAGTATTCACGAGCTTATGAATCTTGTGTGTAGAGGAGATAAATGGCTTTTTTCCCTTGCGCTCCATATGACCCATTACACCACAAATGAAATATGTCAATGCCTTCAGAAGCATATGGTAGCCCTTGTAGGTAATCCTGAAGTCTATTCACTCGTCTATGCTATGAATACTCTTTATTATTCCATTCTGCATTCAGTTTTTTTGAAGCGAAATCTGCAAATACACGGTACGATATTTGTGACAAATTTTGTTTGTTAGGGGAGCAATAGTCGTCTGTATGGTTGAATAAAATGGTAGTTTTGACTCATTTTTATGTGTGTCTGCCCCTGTGGAGGCATGTACATGCACCTGAACTGTCACAAAAATATCTCCAGGTCATTTTTACAATTTAGTAGAAAATATATGCATGCTTTAAAGATAGGGTTATTCTTTTGCACGTCAAAAAAAATCTATATGAATCAAATCAGCTGAAGTCATATCCAATGTGAAGATTAATATAAATAAACACCTCTCATAGAGACTTGGGGTAAAATATTGAGTTTTGGTTAAAATCTGGACGGTTAAACTTCATCCTTTTTCCATTTGCTCAAGAGCAAATTTTAAAAAATCCGCGACGTCAAACGTGCACGTGCCGTTCCAAAATGGTCCAATCAGCCGTTAGCCAAAGGTCGCGCAGGGGATAGCCGATTGACCAATCAGAGCACTCTGCTCGTCTTGCTACGGTGCACAGTAACTGCGATTCGCATTTTGAGCAAAATTGAAACTCACAGAAAGAACAACATTCTGGTAACATGTCGTTATTAGTTTTTCTCATAAAACAACAAATTCATGACGTATGGATCTCAGATTTTAAACACAACATTTGTAAGTACTAAACTACCGTTTGGTATTGATAATGAAGGGAAATAATGGACTTGCAAATCCCTAACCCAATCTTTAAATCCAGTTTAGAAGTGGAGATGCAATTTATTAAAGAGTGGAGAGCATACACCCATTAGGCCTATAAGTTGGAATTGATGCGTTAATTGGAAAGACTGTATAGGCCCAACTGGCAGAAGTAAGGGTTGGGGGCTATTGTGGAGTAAAATCACAAGAAGCTAAAAAATAAAAATAAAATAAAAATCTGTAAACAAAGCACTTTGCAAAACAATCTTATCTTGCTTACATGTAGTTGTGGTTCTTGAATCACATAGCCAAATATCTCTGCTTGAACTTCTTTGACAGCTTGGTACAGATGAATAAAGTATTACAAAAATCCAACAATTAAAAACTTCTTTGACTAATATTGTTGAAGTTGTTTTATTAGACAAAGTAATTTGTATGACTACCCTGAATGATATGAAGTGATTCTATAACAAATCATATTCTTTGGCTGTACAGCACCTCCCCAAGTGTGTGTATTTCAACTTTGATGTAAATCATCTACAATAATGAACATTTATAGGTGTATTGTATACTAACAAATTTACAGCTAGTGCAAACCTTTGATTGATTGTTAAGAAAATTTAAGAAGATAAGGCCTACGTAGCTGAAAAACCAAACTAAATAAACTTTAAAGGTATTGGCTAACACTTACCACAGTTAAAAAAATCTGAGCCACGTGATTCCCCATGCTACCAGTGTCTTTGATGAGCTCTAAAAATGAAGCCCTGAAAAAATTGTATTTCAAAATAATTATTTAGTGCTTTAAAAAAGTGAAAATCGTAAGTTGACCAGATTCACTTGCCCATTTCCTCCCATAGACGTACTGTGTGTACACCTAGGCTATTAAAACTCGCCCCGAGTTTTAATTGTTTATTCATGCATAACTTGCAATTGGCAGTATAACTTTCCGAACTTTTGTATTCTAGGGTGTTTACTTGTCCATTTGAACACCACTCTGTAGCTCAGATATCAAAGTTTGACAATTTTTTAAATTGAAGCTCCACAATGTTAGCCTATAACTTTAAAGGTAAAGGTAATAACACACATGTTACTTAACCTGATAAACACAAAGTACAAAGGAACAGTGTCAGATGTGCAATTTTTTTTCCCGTCTGTTTATAAAGCAATGCATTTTCTGTCAAAATTGTAGCCAACCAGACTGGTAAAGATTGACAACATAGTCTCAGATGGGGAGGAAAAAAAAAATTGGTATCTAGGCCTCGTACATTATGTCTTCACAAAGGTCTTGTGTGTTTGCTGTCTGTGAAAGCTGACCTGGGAGAAAGCGTTGAGGATTATACACAAAAAATGAATGCCCAGTTTGCAGACTAGCACAGTCTGTAAGCCCTGGGTTGAAATAAAACATTGGGATAAAAGAATGTGTGGACTGTGTTTGAACAAAATAATAATAATCTGTGGAATTTAATAACTAGGTCAGTTTCTGTCTTGGTGTGTATCCCACCCACAGAATATTTTGGTTGATTGATGATCGGGATGGGGAGTATTTTATTCGAATTTGTCATACGCTACATTTTGACAATGATACTGAAAGGTGTGTCTGTTCAAACAAGTGCATTTTCAGTGAAAACCCATGCGAGGAAATGAATCCGTCTGTAATCGATCTTTGAATATGTTCAGTGTATTTGTTTTTTGCATCTTCCCTTCTTAAAAACAATTCAGTTAGGTCCATGGTTATATCAAAGATTTTTCAAGGGGTACTTTACATTATGGAAATAGGCACTGCCAGATGCTCAACTATTGTTGGAGTGGGGACAGATGTAACTTTAACTTTAACCTTTACATTAACCCACTGGAGACGATTTAATTTTGATATATTGCGCATTCTCCTAAAAGCCATTGGCTAACATTTTTATACCACAGTTAAAAATATCTGAGCTACATAATCCTCCATTTTCCAAGTGTCTTTGATAAGGTCTGAAAAATGAAGTCCTGAAAAAAAAATGCATTTCAAAATGATTATTTAGTGCTTTAAAAGAGTGAAAATCATAAGTTGACCGGATTCACCTGCCCATTTCCTCCCATAGACTTACTGTGTGTGGATCTCGGCTATTTTTTATTCGCCCCGAGTACAAATTGTTTATTCACTCATATCTTGCCAGTGGCAGCATAAATTTCCAAACTTTTGTATTCTAGTGTGTTTACTTGTCCATTCAAACACTACTATGTAGCTCAGATAACAAAGTTTGACAATTTTTTAATTTGAAGCTCCACAATGTTAGCCTATCACTTTAAACCCCAACCCGAGATATCTCGTAGCCTTGGTCTCAATAGGTCAATGATAAAATATTGTTGGACACAGAACAGTAATTTCATATAGGGCCTACATATATGATCTACATGTTTCTACTCAGACATGTAGCACAAGTTCTCATGATAAATACCTGGAAAAAAATGGAGAGAGGGGGGGGGGAATTAGCCCTTGACATACAAATAAGTCACAATGACATATAAGTAACACATCTGTTAAAAATGTTTTTGCCATTTTTTGTTGTGGATTTAATTATTTTTCGCTGTCCTCCACTCCCCTCCCCAAATACTGTGGTACATGTGCATGTTACTATTATTAGACCAACAACAGGGAGTTTTAGGAATACATTATATACACCTGTAGGAGCTTAAACATGTGGCACAAACATGGAATGAAATATATCTAGCCTTTATGAAAAACATGGGCAATTTGTTCCATCAAAGGAGGTCAGAAGAAATGGTCAGAAGTCATTTATCTGTACCAAAGTCCATTGGATAATTACAGGTATGTTTACTGTATAATTTAGGATTACACTCATTTTATGATGTAGGCCCATAGGCCTATACCAATGAGTTTATTTTATGATCAAATAGTCAACTCCCACCCTTCCTTAGGGCCTCTTTCTATTCCTACATACCTTCTTCTTTTACACATTTGATTCCTTTCTACACTGTCAGTGATTCATATCAAATAGTTAAAGTAGTAAAAGTAAAATGCACAATCAAGTGGGGATCGTAGAGGGAAATACTGTGATTGCAGAATCAAGTGTATTGTTCCAACATTTCTTCAGTGAAAAATAAAGACTGTCAATTATTTCTTCCATGGTTTAGTAGGTATTATCAGAAATTCCTGTGTCTGACAGTCTGACAGGTTTGGGGTAGGCCTATAGGTTACTATCGGACACTCCAATTCTGGAATGGTTTTACTTAAAGTGATAGGCTAACATTGTGGAGCTTCAATTTAAAAAATTGTCATTTTTAGACCTTATCAAAGACAATGGTAGCATGGGGAATCATGTAGCTCAGATTTTTTTTACTGTGGTAAATGTTAGCCAATACCTTTAATATTCATTGATGTGTGAAGACAATGTTTCTGGTTTTAAAAATCTGAGATACATGATCCTCCATGCTACTATTGTCTGAAGCTCTGAAAATATTGCAGTTCAAAACGATCACAAAGTTTTGCTAGTGCAGTATAAATGTCTTAACCCATTGGAGACTAAGTACGAGTTAACTCGTGTTGGAGTCTATGGGAAATGCGTGTTATAGTGAAATCAAATCGTCTCCAACGGGTTAAGGTTTGGTTTTGGGGTGTTTATTTGTCCATTCAAACACTTAAGGTAGGCTACATAGATCAGAATCAGATACCAAAGTTTGACTTAAAACAAATAATAAATGAGGTTTCCACAGTGTTATAGTTCTTACCATGCTAAAATTCAAAAGTGTTAGCCAGATATTGGGTTATTTTGTTGTTGCATGCATAACCCTCTTTAAATGTATGAAAAATTTGTATTAAAAATTCAAATTTAGTTGACACAATATTTTTCATACATTTAGATGATTCAACATTTCTTCATTTCAAGAAAAAGTTTTTGTAGTCAAGATAATGATTGTCTTCTCAGCAAACAAGTACACAGTAACCAAACTCCAGATTCTTTCAAATCTGGATGTACATTTCAGTCCCTGTAAATGTTTCAACTTTGTGGTGTTCCAAAATCATTTTGGTCCACATCCAGTTTGGGATGTCCCCTTTAATATCACCACGTACTGCATAGCATGAGAGAAAAACCAACTTAACAAAAACATAATACGAGCATTTGTGATGAGGTATGACATTATTTAATGGAAGACTGGAGGTGACAAATCTTAATATACTTGTTTGCCGGCCAGATTTACAAGATTATGTGTGGATAATGTTTTACAGTTTACAAGGCCACGTTTTGAAAGAACATGTGTAAGCCCTGTAACATTGACACAGTGTGGGTGCGTGTGTGTGATGTATCACCTGACTGTCACCTGATGGTCACCTGACAAAAGATGCTAGAAGGTGTGATATTGAGTAAGGTTCATGGTCACATGAGTATGTACAGACACTCTGAATGTTGTCAATTTCATATGGCCAGTTAGCATAGTTTATATATGATTGTTTTTTTTTCTTCTTTTGAAGAAAGTTTTTAAGCCATTTGTAGCTCTCCAGGGGAGCATCATACGCAACATTACAGACAATGAATAAAAGGTTTGCAGAGAAAATTAAACATATCGAGCAAGTTTTGCTGTTCATCTCTGTTATCAAATTAATGATAAATAAGATCAAATGCTTGATCTTTTTTTTTTTAATGGACGTAGGACCGATAAAGAGTGACCCCAAAGGACTTGAACTGAAACTTATGATATCATTTAGTGGATATCAGTAGTGGCTATATTAGGGCAATGTTAGTGAATTTAGTTAAGTTTCTCTGTTGAAGCCCGGGAGGAGGGCGGGGGGGGGCTTAATTCAAGGTATAAAGTTGTGCCGACTGAAATAAATTGGGCGGCTCTTGATGAACGGGCTTGGCGAAATGGGGGTTTGACTGGACTAAGGCTTCGCGAACTCTCAATTGCTATTGTACTGGACTGCTGTGGAAGTTATACTGGGCGCCGTGCTAAAGGCATGCTTGGTTCGGTGCGCCGCAAAGCAAAGCGAAAATCTTGAAGCAAACGGGCAAAATTTGGGGGTCTCTGGAATGGAAAATCAATTTTTTCTGTGATTTGAAATTGAAGTCTCTGGACCGGAGATTTTCTGGTGAAAGGTCTCTAGCCGCGACATAGTTTACAAATTATTAGTTGCCCCCCCCCCCCCTTCGGGATTGAAGCCAATCAAAAATTACCAGGCAACATCAGATGCTACAACAATGGTTATTGTTTTGAAGTTTATATCTAGCCCAAGTAAAATGATGTAATAAATAACCTTGACCCCCCCCCCCCCCCCCGAACTCATCCATGGGAACATTTATGTTTATGTCAGCAATACAAAACAAAGTAATGTAGCCACTAGTTTCACACCCTTCTCATGAGTCATGAGATTTAGAATCTAAGCATTCTGTGGGAAATAAGAATGAGAGTGTTGGATGTAAGTACACAAGTTTGCAAATCTAATGTGCTTTCAACTAATGTGCTTTCAACCGCAAGAAGGGTGAATAGTGCGAAATGTACAGTTCTCCCAGCAAAGATAAACAACTTCAGCAATTCTGATAGTTTCTCAAGAATTTTCCTCTCTTTTTTTGTCCAATGGGAGTAGTCCACATTTGCCACAACACTCATCCTTGTTCTGGAAAAAAAATCTGATCAAAGCTTTTTGTTGTTGAGAAAGAACAGAAATTCCTCCCAGAGACATCTGTCTAGTCAACTAGTGTGATAAACATTTGCTTGCAGGACAGAGTTCATGTTTCAAAGGTAGTGCATACATATCCAAATGTGCTGGGAAACCAATTGAACAACATTAAGATCAACAATGCAGCATCTCTAAACCATCTGATGATGCGGTAACCATGACGATACATACTGCAACAGGTGAAATCCCCTGAATTGATCCTCCATGTTAATGTAGGAGAACATGTAGGTCAAGCCTCTTCAACCTCTGTCAAGATAATTTTATTTTGACAAGTATTTTGAAGAAATGGGAAATATGTATTGAATGACAGACAAGACTCAATTTAGGCTACCATTGTGAAAAATACTTTTCTGTCATGATATTAGAAGTGGTATAGAACCTAAATTATTGTGTGAACAGTTTAAATGCAAAAGTCATGCTAGCATAAATTGTTTGTCAGAACTAATGGTCCCAAGTTTCAACCCTTTGCTACAGTAGATAAAAAGAATTGCCTTGTAATTATAAAACTGTAGAAGATGCAAAGTTAAAATCTGCTACCATTAAAGAATAGAATTAGTCCAGTGTATTCATTATGATCTCTAATTCATTTGGTATACAGGACACTCACTTGCTATTAAAGGCACTGTATAACAATGTTTCCAGTTTAAAAAAATCTGAGCTACATGATTCCCCATGCTACTAGTGCCTTTGATACAGTCTAAAAATGAAGCCCTGAAAAAATTGCTGTGTAAAACAATCATTAAGTGCTTCAAAAAAGTGAAAATCATTGAGAGACCATTCCAGCTTTTCTCCATAGACTGCTGTGTTGCAGAATTTCCTATAGCCCGATATAAAATTAATGTGCCAATTTGTATCTGCACATATTGTACTAGTGACAGCATAACTGTCCAAACTTTTGTGTTGTAAGGTGTTTATTTGTCCATTCAAACACTGTCAGATATGTCAGATAGTAAAGTTCGACAATTTTTTAAACGGGTCTTCCACAGTGTAATATAGTGTCTTTAAACTTAATAGAAGGGATATTTTGATTGCATTTGGGGTTGATAATCTCTTATGAACAGTGAATGCATAAATTAATATAATAAATAAATAAGTAGATAAGAAAATAAACAAGTAATGAATAAAAAACTGAATAATTAACTAAAATACTAAATTAGTAAATAAATAATACAGAAATAAATACAGATTCAAAAATATAGAAGTATTTGAATATATGAATAATAAATTAATACCATAAAATATTAAATTAATAAACAACATAAATTAAAATAAACAAAAATATTCATCATCACCATGAATAACAATTGTAGCTGCATTTATATTCAACATTTTGCAGAATACACTGAAAATCAGAAAAACGCTCAGAGGTTCATCTTTCTTACACACGGTCCATGCTTACACAGACCAGACAGCACCTGCAAGGACCACAAACTGCAGGAAGGTTGCAAATTACAATGTGTGATTTCTCTGATAACTGAAATGGTTGTTTTTGTGATAAAGAATTCAGACTTCAAATGAAAATAAATGGGGACAAAATGCATTTAGGAGAGAAAGCATTTCTTGTGGATTTAAGAAAATAAAGACAGTTTATGTAGCCATGATAGTCCATGGAGAGAATCTTGGTAAAAGGAATTTTATCCTTGTCTCAGATCTAAGAAAGATGCTTTGGTAGTGCAGAAGATGACCTCAATGTATCTATGTTGAGAAATTTACTGAAAATATTCAAGGACCAAAAACTCTAGGCTTTAATTGTTTGATATTAAAGGGCTGTGACATGAAAGGGAGAAGTCAAAAATGCCCATAAACCAAATATAGTAAGTTGAAACATAATTATACAAATATATGCACTGGCTAGAGTTTATACTCGTGCCAGAAGGATTTGTCTTAGATTTTGTTTACTTGAGGAAACAAGCATTAATTTACCAGTATCAAATTGATCTGTGGACCTGATAGAAATTAATCCAATACAAAGCTACACAACATTGTTTAAAAAGTGATAAAACATTGAACATGAAAATTTAAACAGTGCAGCCTTGAACAGTATGCTTGATTCCAGAGTTAGTTTTATTCCAAAATAAGGATTTCTTTCATTCCTGGTATTTTCCCTTAACTCTTTACAACGGCGGTATTCGCCACCCATGCACTCCCTGCAGCCGTGCGGTTCGCCATTTTCCGTCAAACGTAGAAAGAAAACATTGTATTCACCCGAAGTTACACTGATTTTCCAACACTAGCAGCTAATTCTCTTTGTATTTTTACATTCTCAAGTACGGGGGTATTATTTTAGATTCTTAAGGAACCAGAAATAAAAAATTGATAATATGCCAATTCAAGACATCGTGATACAATAGGACAAAAGGATTAGACACAACTTAACTTTCAAAAGTCTTAAAAAGGTCAATTACAATTAGATGGCTATTCACTGATAATCTCTTCATTCACTCTAATTTGGTGACTCATCTCTTTCATGAACTTGAGTCAGGTTTTTTTTTTGTATAACTTGTGGTTTACCCTCTTGTATTATTTGAATGGAGTTACATATTTTCAAGCAGGAAACTTAGAACTATTGTATGTTGGTTACAATTAGCCATTACTTTACACAATTCAGATGTATGTTTCCAAACACTATATGCATTTAGAAGGTCTGTAAAATGTACTTCAACTTTGCAGCATTACATTTTACCTGAAAACGTTGTTGTGCAAAGTTATTGCTAGTTGAAGTCAGTTAGTTATTTCCCTTGCCGATACTGAGCGCTCTTTGAAATAAACTCCGCACGCACGGGATTCAGGGTCCCGCGCACAAAGAGTTAATAATTTGTTATCCATTCTAGACTGTTATCACATCATATCACAGTTATTGCTGATATTGCAGTTATAAAGTACCGTGGGTTATCATAATATAGATTGGCAAAAATATTATCTAAGCAAAAGCGAACCTAAACCAAGCAATAATACAGGGTCATGTTTATGTAAAGGGGGTGTGAATGGTAATTGATGTATTTATTTTATAAGATAATCATTGTTCAGTGTTTTGTTTCAGTGGGAATGGTTTTTCATATACAATCGTAGATTCATTCACACATACAACACACACACACACACACACACACACACACACACACACACACACACACACACACACACACACACACACACACACACACACACACACACACACACACACACACACACACACACACACACACACATGCATGCAGTGGCGTATCTAGGAAATGCAGGGCCCGGGGCAAATGCAAAAATTGCGCCCCTTCCAAAATCTTAAACAAGGGGCAAGCACTGAAATCGCGCCCCTTCTAGCAGCTGCTACCTTGTCATAGTGTCAAAATCGCACCCTTTCCAACTTTTTTTTTCGCTTCTAAGGATGTTTGTGAAAGTAATATTTCAACGTTTTTGTCCCCATTTTTCTTCCCGTTTCTTCTGTTTTCTTTATTTTCCCTTGTTTTCTTCTAACTTTTGCCTTTTTTGCGCCCCCTGAAAGTGGCGCCCGGGGCACGTGCCCCCCTAGCCCCCCGCTAGATATGCCGCTGAATGCATGTTTTCACCGTCGATCTGGGACGTAACTTTTAATTGATTACAGACTATGCAAATGAGGATGTTAATTTGTAATATTCTACCGCCAACTATGGACTCTGTTTCAACCAGGGACACCCATGCGTATAAACTTGTGTGTGTGATTTTTAACCTGCTATCGGGAACAATCTTTGTGCTCATTAAAAGGAAAGAGTTGGTGCCCTCATACGATTGATTTTCAAATTTGTAATCGTTTGCATTAGATCTAGAAATGTAGACCGTCCCGTTTTCGGGATGATCCCCGGTCTGAATCGTGGAGTGTCATACTTACGTCCCCGTTCTGCGACATTTATAAACAGCAGGCCTGACAAACAGATACATAGCCTACACACACACAAAATTAAATATGACCCATTACAACAAAGCCCATATGAAGTTACAAAGTACAAACTGCAAAAAAGTTGGAAAAGTTCAACCAATAAACTTGAACATTTAGGGGGCAAAACTGCCATCTAATACATGTAGGTGAGATATCAGACATGGAAGCTATCCCTTCTGTATGTGAGATCAAATCTCAAGATTTCATCGCTTATCTTTTGCATTTTGTTAGATTTTGTGACTTTATATGGCTTGCATGGCGACGGGTTACATGTGTATATTATGTGATAACTGATGTGCATGATATTTTGTATTAGACTTTTTTCAGGTACTAAGTGGGCCTACATATAGCTGTCCAATTGCAAGTCAACCGTAAATAGAATTAAAGTCACCAACTCCGTCTACAATACCAGTTATATCAAACAATCAAATCAGCACCATGTAATCTCTATTGTTGTATTGTAACAAAAGCAGCCAGTGAAATGAATTCACCTTTTTTGGAGTTAACGGTACACAGGAGTAGAATCTTTTGTGACTGCTGAAGGGAGTAAGGGGGAATATAAGAGATTGGGGGATTGACTGCCGGTCTATTACATGTGCCTTTCATGTTTTGCATGGTTTCACCCTTTTCAGTGGATAAATATTTTTTCAATTTTATTATTCTGCTGTGATTGTTGTGAAATAAAATAAGGGCCATGTTTGTTATGTGAAATAATCGAATAAGTTGCCTGTTTTTTTTTTCCAAGGATAGATATGCCTATATGTAAATTTGATTGAACTGATTATTGTGGGGGGAAAACACATCTGAGATGTTGCATGGGTTTCCTCCATTTTGGGGAAATAAATAAGACCATGTCCTTGCTAGAGAGAGAGACATAACCTTGTAGATAGGGCTGGCCGATGTTTAGATAATATCGAAATTACACGATGTTGAAAAAATATTGTCTACACGATAATGATCTCATGGTTATTTCAAAATATCACCAGAGGCACGATATGGCCAAAAATACCATCGATTATGAAAACCTAATGGGGTAAATGCATGCACTTCAGTGGGAGGGACCAAAAAATCCCAAGCTATGAATGCATACTCTGCACACGATTGCTACTGTCTGTAGACAGGGAGGTGGGACTGGAGACAGAAGAAACACCTCCATTCTCTTCAGCTATCAAACTTGTGGTATTGAAAGCCTTAGAGCATTTAGTATAACTATCAACAATCATAACAACCCTATCAACACGCTGCCCACCAAAAATGTAAACAATCAGCACCATGAATTTCCTGATCTACAGTTACAAGAGGGTCTACAGAAAGCAACATTGTTTTGACTACATTTTGATAACAGCCCTACAGGGCTGCAGTTCAGCCTAAAATAGATTTATCTTCTTCATCACAAATCTGTTTTTCAACTTTGGCATTTAATCATGTTATCCACGATGTTCTTTCCACGATAATCGAATGAGGTTCAGATCAAATTTCGCCACCCCTACTTGTAGTGAAAAAAAAAGAGAATGGTTTCATCGTTGATACAAAATCGCCGTCCCTCCTTCCCTCCCCCCCCCAAAAAAATAGTTTCCCC